>CM042554.1:13350694-13360694 GCA_023630585.1 Cranoglanis bouderius
TTAGGTTCACTGTATGAATTTGTTGACAAAAATTGCACATTGTAAAACAATTCGTTGTTCGTGAGTTGTTCGTGAGTTGTGATCAGCGAGGACGGCCGACTACAAAGTTCTGGCAGTGTCAGAAAACTTTTAGCTGCTGCAATACTTATCTAAAAGCCACTGATTGCAGGAAGGCATAGGCTGACACCAAACTCACAGGAAAGCTACAAATACAGTAATGGCAATGGAAACGAAAAAATACTAACGTACAGGAATAATATCCTTGTTCCATCATGGTCACTCTGATGAATGTTTGTTTATGCGACCCCTTTTTCTGCCCAAGCCCAGACCACACTGACTGACGATGTAAGCAAAATGTAATAAAATTCATAATCGCAAGTCTATTGTTACAATCCTATAATCTGACATGAAGAACACCTCATCATTCGGTCTCTCATGGAATTTGACCAAGATCTTATTGGGAGTAGGGTTGGACAATATGGACAAAATCTTATATCATGATCTGGATAATTTCATACATAGAAATGATATACATCATGATGTATTACATTTTCTGTAAAATGGATGAAAAAATTATCTATACAAAATAACTGCATGCTTTCATGATTGGTCTGCAGCATACCTTACAAAAGCCTATCAGTAGGGAAATTATTAGCCTGGCAGACGTGCTGTAGACGAGGTAGATGGCGCTGAAGGAGAAGAAGAACTGAGACCAAAGCATTTCTGGATGTTTAGAATTGTGCTAGGTCCGACCAGTGCTTGGCTGTGTTCCTTATAATACCTCCCGTCCTAACATTATTTTGCTTTTGACAGCCATTTCTTTGTTATCCACTTGGCTTAAATGGAACCACATCATCACACTACTCTTATTTGCTGGTGTTTCTCCTGTAAATACCATTCCTCCATCTGAAATTGTAACCCCAGCTTTTAAATTAAATTAAAACCTTTTAGAGGGTGCCAATTTATAGGAACAACGTAATAATTTGGGTCATTTGCTTAGAATAGCCTACAGCTTTTTGATTTCTTGATCATTTTGATTTTAGAGGTCTGTTGTTCAAAGCTGTATTTGTGCTCGGTGTTTTTCCTGCAGTTGATGCTGGCCACAAGGCAGTCATCTTTGACCGTTTTAGAGGAGTTCAGGACATCGTGGTTGGAGAAGGAACACATTTCCTGATTCCTTGGGTACAGAAACCCATCATCTTTGACTGCAGGTCCCGACCACGCAATGTTCCTGTCGTCACTGGAAGCAAAGGTAAGTGCTGTCAGAAAGAAAAACTGACTGTCATGATCTTGACCTGAAGGAATCTGGGCATGGGTTGGGTTTTTTTTGTTTTTGTTTTTGTTTTTTTAACAATTCATTACTTTCTGGTAGTTACGAATGTGAGGATCTGTTTTAAGGCTGCTCAGTGATTTTGTTTCATGGAACTGCAAAATTGTGTAATCATAACCGTAAATCTGAGAATGGCTCAAGGAATAGTGTGCGTCCATATCTGTGTGTCCCTGTCTGTCAGTCTCTGTGTATGTGGCTCTCTCTCTCTCTCTCTCTCTCTCTCTCTCTCTCTCTCTCTCTCTCTCTCTCTCTCTCTCTCTCTCTCTCTCTCTCTCTCTCTCTCTCTCTGTGTGTGTGTGTGTGTGTGTGTGTGTGTGTGTGAAGGACAAATATGGAGGTTGGTACAATAATGGTGTTCACTGTGTTTGTAATACTGTTTTAAATCTAAAACACTCATTCTGTTATATCCCCCTTTCTGTTCGTCAGATCTGCAGAATGTGAACATCACTCTGAGAATATTGTTCAGGCCTGTAGCAGGTCAGCTACCGAGGATCTTCACCAGCATTGGTGAGGACTATGATGAAAGAGTGCTTCCTTCCATCACCACTGAAGTGCTGAAGTCTGTAGTGGTGAGTAGCATCACATGTATAGAAAAATGTATTCGTATATAATGTGTAGAGTTAATTTATTGGTGTATGTGTGTGTCTGTCTGTCTAGGCCAGGTTTGATGCAGGAGAACTGATCACCCAGAGAGAGCTCGTGTCCAAGCAGGTCAGTGAAGATCTGACTGAGAGAGCGTCCACCTTCGGCCTCATCCTCGATGATGTCTCACTGGTAACTCCCCCTCCTCTTCCTTGTCTTGTTGAGTTTTTTGTTTGTTTTTTTTCCTGTCTATGCTCAAGATGTCATAACTTTTCCTTGATCTCTGCAGACACATCTGACGTTTGGTAAAGAGTTCACAGAAGCTGTGGAAATGAAGCAGGTGGCCCAACAGGAAGCTGAAAGAGCGAGGTTCGTTGTCGAGAAAGTAAGTGAAAGAGTAAACATATACCATTTTCACTGCACATTCAAAAATGAAAACCAGCCCAAACAAGAGCTAGCAGTACTCAAGGTCCTTTCATTTTCCACCAACCTGAGAGATAAATGTTCCAGTGACGATAGTAAAAGCTGCCGCCTTTCAGTTCTGCAATGATGTTAGCATTGTTTGTTCATCCAGATGGTAGTTTGAAGGAAATCTTAAACCTTGTTTGAGTTCCAATGGTGTTAATTAAGAGTAAAAAGTAATCGAGCTCAGGCATAAGTGATAAGTCAGAGTATGCTGTTAGCTCCTAAAAACAGATGAGCAAGAGCTTTTTTTTCTCACTCACTATTTTTATTTTTATCAACAAAATTACTTGGATGAAGGATTATTAAATTCAGTCAAGGACGTACAAGACATGAGCTTCACATCATTCTGAAAGGGTTTTAATTAAAAGCACAAACTAACCAAAGTTTTTTTTTTTTTTTTTTTTTTGCTTCTGTGTGAACAATGTGGCACATGGCAGCCTGAGTATCATTGGATCCTTTTCGTTATCAATCTTAAGCGGGCTCTAAAGCTAGACAACTTGAAGTAATACTGAGATATTATATTGGTATTCAGAATATCTTGCCAAAAATATGTTGTCTGTTTGAGAAATCTTTGTATCTTTGAATTTAACTAGTTCTTGGTGATACAGACCCTGCTGTATGTAGGAGAAATAAAACAGCTGTTTATGTGGCTATAGTCTTTATATCATTCGATATAATTTACTCTGTGTGTGTTTGTGTAGGCAGAGCAGCAGAAGCAGGCGGCCATCATCTCAGCAGAAGGTGATTCTCAGGCTGCGCTGCTCATCGCCAACTCTCTGGCTGTGGCAGGAGACGGCCTGGTGGAGCTGAGGAAGCTGGAGGCAGCTGAAGACATCGCCTTCCAACTCAGCCGCTCACGCAACGTCACCTACCTTCCCCCGGGTCAGGGCACACTGCTGCAACTGCCCCAGTGAGGCACATACACACACACACTCACAAACAAACAAACATGAACCCACACACTTCAGTGCACTTCCCCTTCCAGGATAACTTGAAGGAGGCATGGCAGGGAGAAAGAGCAGCAGCTGAAGAGCCTACACACAACGCATTCAGAGATGACCAGCTCTCCCCTCTGTTTTATTAGTCTCACCATCTCTCTCACTCTCTCTATGGCTGAAGTTATGGACTGGAGATTTTCCACCAGTGAAATGGAGTCAGAGGGTGGATTGGGAATGCAGTAGCTCTGCAGTGTGTGTGTTTTGTGTTTGTGGAATGTAACATAACATGTTAATTATGTATTAATGGCTAAAGCAGTCTGATTGAGACAGAAACACCCCCCAAGACCGCCCTAGAGTCTTCAAGAATAAGAAATTAAACAAAAGACAAATGTAGTTAATAGTGGGTGAAATCAGTTCATGTGTTAGTCTCACTCTCTATCCCTGATAGCCTGACTGTTTTGTGCCCCCCCCTTTTCTTTTTTTCCCGTATTGTTTTTCTAATTGTGTGACAGAAAGCACACGTGCATTCCAGAAGTCACAAATTGGTAAATTAAAACCATTTCTACTAAAATGTAATGAAGCTGTCAGTTTGAATCTGAATAAACTACAAACGAGCTTTGGTTCCTAGACTTGGTAAGGATCAACAGTCACCAATTATAATGCCTGCATTTAATTGAATACACATCAGATAAAATATGTTAAATCTTTAATTCTATAATCAACATCATGGATTTAGCAAATTATGAATGTATGTGTCAGTTTGGAGGAAAATGGACTAGGGATGACCATTGTTCTTAAGTCAAAGTTAAAGGTTAAGCAGGTGAGCTTTTTCCACAAATGAGTTTAAGGTGCTTTACAAACCAGGTATGATTTTTGATAAGAAAATAATTGTTCATAAATAAAACAAATTCTGTTCTAAAATGCAACCACCCATCTTGTTTGACACTTATTAGCTAAGTTTGTTAGCTCCTTTCTTTTTATCTGGTGAATTCCACCTATATAACAAGGAAAATATTAATTTCTTCCCCAAAATTAAATGGTTCAATAACGTAGCCAAAAGTTTCCATCACAAAAAAAGCAAATAGGTGCAAAGTTTATGCTGGTATTAAAAATTGTTCAACCAGTGAAGCAAAATGCCTTCAGGATTATTTATTCATTCATTCATTTTCAGTAAGCACTTTATCCTGGTCGGTGTTGTGGTGGATCCAGAGCTGATCCTGGGAACACTGGGCATATTACACCAAAAAGCGTATTAGTGGACAACCCACTTGCAGCATGGATTTGGGAGGTGGGAGGAAACCAGAGAACCCACAGGAAACCCACATGGACACAGGGACATGTGAAACTCTATACAGAGAGTAACCCAAGTTCAAGATCGAACTGGGGACCCTGGAGTTGTGATATAGCAACCAATGTGCTGCCCACCTAAATCACTATGGTAGTTTTGCTTTATTTTATTAATACATATTAATACACATTTAAATGAATAATTCTATTAATTATATAAACCTTAATATATAGATAGCATAAGAACCAGAAAACCTAGGCTATGTAAAACTTCCTTAGACTGTAACATCACTACCAAATTAACGGTTTGCTATCAAGCAACACATTTACCTAAATACAGTCAGATCCATAAATAGTTGGACATTGACAGTGTTATTTTAAGTGGCCAAAAGTTATTGGATAAACAATCGATCATATCAATTAAATTGTCACTTTTAACACTTGGTTGCAAATCCTTTGCAGTCAGTGACTGCCTGCAGTCTGAAACCCTAGTCTGGTGAAGGCTTCCTGTTGATTGTTGACTTTGACAGAAATACACCTACCTCCTGGTGGGTGTTCTTGATCTGGCAAGCTGTTGTTGAAGGGGTTTTTCCTTCACCAGTGAAAGAATTCTTCCTGCAGTTGTTTTCACTACAGAGTCCACCACAGTTGTTTTCTGTGGTCTTTTGGGTCTTTTGGTGTTCCTGAGCTCATTAATGTGTTCTTAAAGAAGGTACAAAATAGTCGATTTGACGCATAATAGTTTGGTATAACTCTGATTTTTCAGCCTAATGATGGCTTGCTTCACTGACAGTGACAGGACTTCATATTGAGAGTTAACAGCAACATATTTCAAATGCAAATGCCACACATCAACTGTAGATCTTTTATCTGCTTACTTGTATGAAATAATGAAGTAATTTAACACCTGGCCATGAAACAGCTGAGCAGCCAACTGTCCAATTACTTTTGGTCCCTTTAAGGGGGGAGGGGGAGGTGGGGGGCGCACATATAAAAAGTTCCTACACTGTTCACCTGATTTGGATGTAAATACCCTCAAATTAAAGCTGAAAGAATGCACTTTGAGCTCATGTTCTTTATTTCAGCATCCAAATATTTATGTGCCTGATGGTGGCTACCATTTCCAAGTGGGGCTTGCCTGAGAAAATTCATTTTTATTTAGCCACATGGTTTGGTGGTTATCGCTACATAACAATAAATTCCTGTCAGTAGTTTGTAGTCTGTATTTATGTCACTTAACAGGCTAATAAATTGTCATTTGACCTGTAGCCATTTTGCCCCACAAGTTTCAGAAGGTTTATAAATATTATAATACTCCTCCTTAAAAGAATTAATTCTACTTCCTAAAGCATGTCAGTCTTAAATATTTACTTCTACTTAAAATTTGAAGGAAATTGTTCTACCTAAAAATGATTGAAGTCGTTATGCTGAAATAACCTGGCAATTTTACTGAGCCAAAATGTAGCCATCCAATAGCAACAACGTAAACAATTAACATAGTGATTACTATTAATGCTACATGAGGGACACCATTTTAACCCACTTACCTTACTATAAGGGCAAATCTTTTCTGCTTAATGCCCCAGGTTAGGTTTTTTTTTTTCAAATTTGGTTTTCAAATGGTACGTTATTTAACAAAATTGGTTATCCGTGTAATGTTGAATTTTACCCTTGACCTATGTTTAGCTCGTTGTATACGCTTGTGTATTTTTATTGAACATTTTCCTCTATATCCACTAGATGGCCTGAGCATCCATCTGTTACACAATCTCACAGCCTTTCAAAAACAACTGATTCATGCCTTTTCCTAGACATCTAATTTAACACTGGTTAAAGTTTGTGGCATCCCATATTGTATTTTACTATAGTCATCATTAGCATGCTTCCATAGATATTCATCCATCATATATTTTGGTGAAACCAACTAATGTTCTACAGATAAAAATCTGGAATAGAGTGTTAATTATTTGTTCCTTCTGGTATTGTCATACATACATACATACATACATACAAGAAGCAGCTTTCTCATTTTGAACGCGTGTGTTTCACATTCAAAGACAAGCAGTCTTTGTTTTTCCTCATTAAGTAAACTTCAATTCACTTTTATTTGAATAGCACTTTCAACCATAAACATTGTCATAAGGCAGAAATCTGAATGTAGATTTAGTTTGAGATCCCTGAAAAGGAAACCAGAGGTGATGGTGGCAATGAGAAACTCATTGAGATGATGTGAGGAAGAAACCTTGAGAGGAACCAGACTCAAAAGGGAACCATCCTCATCTGGGTGACACTGGATAGTCCATCCATCCATTTTCGTTACCACTTATCCTACACCTGGTCACATGGGGACCCTGGAGCCTATCCCAGGGAACTCGGGGCACAAGACAGGGGACACCCTGGATGGGGTGCCAACCTATCATAGGACACATTCACACACTACGGATAATTTCGAACTGCCAATTTGGAAATGCCATTCAGACTGGGGGAGGAAACCAGAGTACCCGGAGGAAACTCCTGAAGCGCTGGGAGAACATGCAAACTCCATGCACACAGGGTGGAGGTGGAATTCGAACCCCCAGCCCCAAAGGTGTGAGGCAAACGTGCTAAACACTAAACCACTGTGTCCCCCAACACCAGATAGTGTGATTATTTAAAAAAAAAAAAAATTCTCTTCCTATAACGGCATACTGTAGAGACAAGCAGTGCTAAGTGTATTTAAAGGATGTTCACTTTGAGCATCATAGTCTTTATGATTACAGCAGCAGTTCTTAGGTACAAGATTACAGTATCCAGGTGAGATTATCCACTTACATATGTTAAGCAGGTTTACTGAGCTCATGCTATCTTAGTGCAGTGTTCTGCCTCGGTTTTCACTTCATCTTAAGAATATGATGTTACATATAATACACAAACTGCGGAGCTTTTTGTAAAAATCTCTATGACTTTCTGTCTCTTTATGATCTCCCTTTATACAGAACATTCATAATAGTCAATGGTCTTTACACCACATTATCTTGGTTCAAAACTTGACACCCGCTTGCCAACTGAGTCCCCCATTCTATCCATAGAGGTCTAAGGACCTGTTTCTTCAGACAGTTGTCTCTTTGTTTTGCATAAGTAGTACTTAAATCAGAATTTGTCCTTGTCTTCTTAGTTATCAACTAGACCACCCCAGATTTACACTCTTAGGGAAAAAAGGTTATTAAATCTGCCTTCTGTCACCATAATTTCTTAATTTTGTGCCTTTATTTTTCAGCCCATTTTCTTTGTTTTAATTGACAATGACTGCTAGAAAACTGTAGGCGATCCCTCTTGGTATATGAAAATTTCTGTGTTTATACACCAGGAATTTAGACACCCACATTATTGTTCTCATTCACGTGTTATTCATTACTTCAAGGTGTCTCGTGTTATTTTTATTTTATTTTATTTAGCTTCAAAAAATAGTGTTTTTAAAATCAATCCCTTAGGAAAGGCACATTACAGGTCTATGATTATCTTTTTTATTTTTTTTTTTATTTGAAATGCATGCATAAAAAATATGGTCCATGCACAGGGTTACAATGACAATTACTGTTTATCAGTGATTTCACATAAATTTGATTCTACATACAGTGGGGGGAAAAAGTATTTGATCCCCTGCTGATTTTGTATGTTTGCCCACTGACAAAGAAATTATCAGTCTATGATTTTAATGGTAGGTGTATTGTAACAGTGAGAGACAGAATAACAACAAAAAAATCCAGAAAAACGCATTTCAAAAAAGTTATAAATTGATTTGCATTTTAATGAGGGAAATAAGTATTTGACCCCTTCGACTTAGTACTTGGTGGCAAAACCCTTGTTGGCAATCACAGAGGTCAGACGTTTCTTGTAGTTGGCCACCAGGTTTGCACACATCTCAGGAGGGATTTTGTCCCACTCCTCTTTGCAGATCCTCTCCAAGTCATTAAGGTCATTTTCAATGCCCTGGCTGAGGGAAGGAGGTTCTCACCCAAGATTTGACGGTACATGGCCCCGTCCATCGTCCCTTTGATGCGGTGCAGTTGTCCTGTCCCCTTAGCAGAAAAACACCCCCAAAGCATAATGTTCCCACCTCCATGTTTGATGGTGGGGATGGTGTTATGACTTGGGGTCATAGGCAGCATTCCTCCTCCTCCAAACACGGCGAGTTGAGTTGATGCCAAAGAGATCTGACCACACCTGACCACAACACTTTCACCCAGTTCTCCTCTGAATCATTCAGGCAAACTTCAGACGGGTCTGTACATGTGCTTTCTTGAGCAGGGGGACCTTGCGGGCGCCGCAGGATTTCAGTCCTTCATGGCGTAGTGTGTTACCAATTGTTTTCTTGGTGACTATGGTCCCAGCTGCCTTGAGATTATTAACAAGTTCCTCCCGTGTAGTTCTGGGCTGATTCCTCACCGTTCTCATGATCATTGAAACTCCACGAGGTGAGATCTTGCATGGAGCCCCAGACCGAGGGAGACTGACAGTTTCTTCCATTTGTGAATAATCGCACCAACTGTTGTCACCTTCTCACCAAGCTGCTTGGCGATGGTCTTGTAGCCCATTCCAGCCTTGTGTAGGTCTACAATCTTGTCCCTGACATCCTTGGACAGCTCTTTGGTCTTGGCCATGGTGGAAAGTTTGGAATCTGATTGATTGATTGCTTCTTTGGACAGGTGTCTTTTTACAGGTAACAAACTGAGATTAGGAGCATTTAAGGACCTTTAAGAGAGTGCTCCTAATCTCAGCTCATTACCTGTGTAAAAGACACCTGGGAGCCAGAAATCTTGCTGATTGATAGGGGTCAAATACTTATTTCCCTCATTAAAATGCAAATCAATTTATAACTTTTTTGAAAGGCGTTTTTCTGGATTTTTTTTTGTTGTTATTCTGTCTCTCACTGTTAAAATACACCTACCATTAAAATTATAGACTGATCATTTCTTTGTCAGCGGGCAAACGTACAAAATCAGCACGGCATCAAATAAATTTATTAATTATTTTAATTTATTAAAAAAATAAACCCTGGGTGTCGCTGGGTCAAACAGACACTTAAATATCTTTTGCACGAACCATTTTCCAAAAAGCTTAAATCTTGTCACAATTCCAGAACATGTGCATTACAGAGCCTATATTAACCTGACACTTAAAACACAAATTGGAAGTGTTGGGGGGATATTTTCTGAAGAAGGACCGGAGTTAAGTATGTCCATGCATTTTTAACTAGCAGACTGAGTTATTGATGCTCCTTTTTATGGGATTTAAAAAGAAAAAAAAAATTGTTTATCCTTAATATACTTGTCCACAATGCAGCTGACAGATTTTTTTTTCATCACACATTATATTGTTTTAAAAGAATTGCACATGTTTCAACTGTCATCCAGATTAG
>CM042554.1:13365694-13370694 GCA_023630585.1 Cranoglanis bouderius
CTTCGGTTTCTTGCTGATTGACCCATCTGCTACAGCACAGGTTTCCGTGCATGTGCATACGCACACAGACACACACAGCTGAAGACTCTGCTGATGTTAGAAGCAGGTTTGCAGAATTGGTCAGATTCGTGTGTTATGGTAAACTCAACTGTGCCTGTTCAAGTACATTTGTGGTTCTTGGGAAACTGAGAGATTCAGTGATACTGTAAGACCCATAAATGAGAATTTGAAATAGCATTCACTTCTTGCAGCTGAAAAACAACATAAGTAGGTTACAGAAAAACGAAAGCTGTCACTGCCTGTGCTGAGACTTTGAAACAATTTGATGATTGCACTACTTGGCTACTAAATAGCAGTCTGTTTACGCATTAGTCAGTGACCCGTTCTCAACCTTTCTCCAGTGGATAACTTCACCTGGATGCTGTTGTTTGGTGCCTAAAATTATTGCTATAGTCATAAAGACTGTCCTGTGCTCACCACAGAACTTCACAATATGCTAGAAGATTCAAAATCGCACTATCCAGATGGGTTCCCTTTTGCAGTTTCTCCCAAGGTTTCTTTTTCCTTGCGACTGTCGCCTCTGGCTTGCTTAAATCTGCATTGTGACGTCGCAATTTTTTTTAATGGTACAGAAATAGATTTGAATTGAAGAAACGACTAAAACAGCCATTGTTCATGCTGTGCTTTAGTTGAACTGGTTGTCAGGAGATGGCACCATCTCACCAGCCAGTTTATTAGTAACACCTATACACCTGCTCGTTTATGCAATTATCCATTTCAGCCAATCAGCAGTGCAGTGCATAAAATCATACATGTATAGGTCAAGCGCTTCAGTTAATGTAAGCATCACACATCAGATTATGGAAAAATATATTGATATCAGTGACTGACTGTAGCATGGTTGTTGGTGCCAATCGTTTGAGTAATTCAGAAACTGCTAATCTAGGATTTTCATAGACAACAGTCTCTAGAACTTACACAGAATGGTAGTAAAAACAACTAACAAAAAGCATTTAGTAACCGGCAGTTCTGCTGGCGTGAATGCCTGTTGATGAGAAAGGTCTGAGGAAAATGGCCAGACTAGGAAGGTTGACAGGAAGACTATGGTGACTCAAATAATCACTCTTTACAACTGTGGTGAGCAGAAAAGCAACTCAGAATGCACGTCGAACAATAAGGTGGATGTACTACAACAGCAAAAGACCACACCGGGTTCCTGTTCTGTCAGCCAAGAACAGGAATCTGAGGCTACAGTATACAGAGGTTGATTAAAACTGGACATGTTAAAACGGGGAAAATGTTGAAGAATTGAGGCTGTTTTGAGTGTAAAGTGAGATCCTGCCCAGTATTTGTTAGGTGTTCCTGAAAATTGGTTGGTAAGTGTGTAAACAACTGCATATTGTTGTGCACATCAAATCAACATAGACATTAGTACACTCTACAGTGCAGCTCAATTCCCGGTAACACACAAATAAACATCGATATGACCGCTTGTGCACCCGTTGTGTGGTCTCACAGTGCATATGCTGATTCTCAGAAAGCTGCAGGAAGAAAGGTAGCAGAGTTTGTCTGTATATAGGTGTGGGTGTATGTGGGAGTGTGTACAGTGTTTTTGTTTTTCGCTACACCTATCGGTTTGATTTTATGCTTATTTACCAGGTATTTCTTTGCTTCTTTTGGATTAATGTAGAATTTTTACGAGACATTACCATTGAAGCATGCTTTGCTTAACACGCATTTGCAGGTGGGCATGCAACACATACACACACACACATTCAAAGATGAGACTGTGACTCAGGAAGTAAAGACTGAGACCGTTAAAGGTAGAGCGTGGTTAAACTGAGCTGTTTTTCTTCCTTGCCATGTTGATCAGCGATTGTTGTTTATCTTCTTTCAGCATCCATGCACTGGTCTACTCCCTTGATTTCCGAAGGTCAGTGAGATCATTATAAAGTCATCCGCGCCTCATTGTGCATTCTTCAGATGAATGCAATGTTTAGATGCTATAATTTCTCAGTAAATCATTCCTTGAAAACACACACATATAGAATGCTACACACACAGTTCCGCAGACCTCACTCAGATTGAAAGCTGTGGTTTCAGTGCTTTTCTGAATCTTATAACTGCCAACCAAAGCTTCGCTATACATTCTGACTATACATTAGTAAATATTGGTTTCGATTTGTCTGCCGATTTCCTGAGGACACACGTTCACATGGCCTAGCAATGCTGAACAACTGCAAAATTTAAAGGTGCCATCAAATGCGAATGTAATGTTAATTCCACACATTGACTGAAGAAGTGCTGTAAATTTGATTGGTTGTACAGTAAAAATCCATAATGCATGGATCAACTCTGCTTCTCTGACAGTATGAGTGTTGACACCAGTGGTGGTTTACACCCATCAGCCATAACATTAAAACTGCCTAATATTGTGTAGGTCCCCCTTGTGCCACCACAACAGCTCTGACTGTTCGAGGTATGGACTCCAAAACACCTCTGAAGGTGTGTTGTGGTATCTGGCACCAAGACGTTAGCAGCAGATCCTTTAAGTCCAGTTAGTTGCGAGGTGGGGCCTTCCTCCATGGATCGGACTTATTTGTCCAGCACATCCCACAAATGCTCGATTGGATTGAGATCTGGGGAATTTGGAGGCCAAGTCAACAACTTGAACTCTTTGTCATGTTCCTCAAGCCATTCCTGAGCAATTCTTTTAGTGTGGCAGGGCACATTATCCTGCTGAAAGAGGCCACTGCCATAAGGGAATAATGTAAAGTTGCCACGAAGGGGGATACTTGGTCTGCAGTAATGTTTAGGTAGGTGCTATGTGTCTTAGTAACATCCACATGAATGCCAGGACCCAAGGTTTCCCGGCAGAACATTGCCCAAGGCATCACACTGCCCTACTGTCTTGCCTTCTTCTCATAGTGCATCCTGGTGCCATCTCTTCCTCAGGAAAGCGACACACAGATCTAAAAGAAAATGTGATTCATCAGACCAGGCCACCTTCTTCCATTGCTCCATGGTTCAGTCCTGATGCTCACATGCCCAATGTAGTTGTAGGTGCTTTTGGAGGTGGACAGGTGTCAGCATGGGCTCTCTGACCATTCTGTGGCTACGCAGCCCCATGCACAGCAAGCTGCGATGCACTGTGTGTTCTGACACCTTTCTGTCATAGCCAGCATTAGCAATTTGTGCCACTTTTTCAGCAATTTGTGCTACAGTAGCTTTTCTATGGGATCGGAGCAGTCCGTGGGATCAGACCCTGTCACTGGTTCACCGGTTGTCTTTCCTTGGACCACTTTTGGTAGGTACTAACCACTGCATACCAGGAACACCCCACAAGACCTTCTGTTTTGGAGATGCTCTGACCCAGTTGTCTAGTCATCACAATTTAGCCCTTGTCAAAGTCGCTCAGATCCTTACGCTTGCCCATTTTTCCTGCTTCCAACACATCAACGTGGCTGATTGGTGTATGTCCAAGCAGTATTATTGGTTGGATATTAATGGAAAAGTCCACCTTGAAAATGTTCATATTGAAATATTAATTTGTTGATTTTCAATGATATCAGAAATAACAGATATTGCCCAGGTTTTGCTGTTCGCTCCTAGAACGAAAAGAGCAAGACCCCCCCACCCCAGTACATTTCTATTTATTTTTCGCTTGAGTTGTATGGGTTGCTATATCACATTAAAAGTGGAAAAAGATCTGAAATCATTCTCTTTTTTAATTCAGCATGCAATTTTAACAGGGGTGTGTAGACTTAGTCTTATCCACTGTATATGTCTTGGGTTTCCATTTTCAATTGATTAAAGCATTCAGCATTATAAAACTACAGTAATTGAAGCTTAATAATGAGTGTTTGTATGATCCATTCAGACTCTTAGCAGCATATAATGAAACAAAAGCTGTGCATTAGAATGTAACAAAATTAACCATGGCCAAGCTTTCAGTGGTGCGACTCTCAAGGGAGCATCTACTGAAGCTTTTTATAGCTCATTATACTCTTCGCTATGTGTGCTGTCAGAAACACATTGCTTTCTGTAGCCCTGGAAGCATTTCTGAATCCGGTGTATTCCACTACAATACGTGGAGTTTCTTATCTGTAGTTAACACAACAATTGTTGTGGCATTATTTCTTTAGCATTGAATCAGACGGGAAATGCTGCCTGAATGCAGCAGAGAGGCGTGCGCGTGTGTGTGTGTGTGTGTGTGTGTGTGTGTGTGTGTGTGTGTGTGTGTGTGTGTGTGTGTGTTGCTTCATTTTTTTCATCTAGCTGTACTGATTGACACAGTAATGTTTCTTGTTTCATAACGTACTTAAGCCAAAGTGTTCCCAACCACCAGACCCTAAAGTTTTGAGAGGAAATTTCCAGCTCCTGCTTGTTGCTGTTTTTTAATATGCTAGCATAGGAAGAACAGCATGCTTAGAAGAAGCATGTTTTTATTTTTTTTTTATTATTATTATTATTTTTTTAAATTCTCTGTAGCCTATCCAGATTTGAGAGGTAGGAGTTTGGACTTGTATTATTCGATGTGCAGATGCATGAAATCGAGAGCCTCATATTGCATGATACGATAAGTTTTAGAAGCTGTTCTGTTTGAGAGAGCTGTACAGACTAAAGAAATAAAGCACTGCTGCATTGCTCTCTTCAGGCAGAGATGAAGCAAGGGCTAAAGCCCACTGGCGCCAGCAGGTCATCGAATACCTTTGTGGGTAACAAGAAACCATTAACAAAAGTGAAATGAGACGAACATGTCGATTGAAGTGTAAACTTAAAAAAAAAAAAAAAAGAAAAGAAAAAAAGTCGACTCAGAATTGTATTAGAAAATACATTTTGGATGACATTGAAGGTTATGTGTTAATTATAAAGATTAATATGCACGTTATTTAGGGTGTATCCCCCGACAGGTTTTCCAAAAATAACCTTTATTATATGGTTCATTTAGTAAATATATGGAGCAGTCACTAAAAATAAAACGTTCAGTTGCTTTGTGA
>CM042554.1:13375694-13453194 GCA_023630585.1 Cranoglanis bouderius
GGCCACTGTCCAAGGAACCTGGGCTTCCATACCACCTCAGCAGTGCCACAAACTGATCACCTCCATGCTACGCCGAATTGAGGCAGCAATTAAAGCAAAAGGAGCCCCTACCAAGTATTGAGTACATGTACAGTAAATGAACATACTTTCCAGAAGGCCAACAATTCACTAAAAATGTTTTTTTTTATTGGTCTTATGAAGTATTCTAATTTGTTGAGATAGTGAATTGGTGGGTTTTTGTTAAATGTGAGCCAAAATCATCACAATTAAAAGAACCAAAGACTTAAACTACTTCAGTCTGTGTGCATTGAATTTATTTAATACACGAGTTTCACAATTTGAGTTGAATTACTGAAATAAATGAACTTTTCCATGACATTCTAATTTATTGAGATGCACCTGTGTGTGTGTGTGTGTGTGTGTGTGTGTGTGTGTGTGTGTGTGTGTGTGTGTGTGTATATATATATATATATATATACACATACACATATATATACACATATACATATATATATATACACACACACACACACACACACACACACACACACACATATATATATATATATATATATATATATATATATATATATATATACATATATATATATATATATGTGTATATATATATACACACACACACACGTGTGTGTGTGTGTGTGTATGTATGTATGTATGTATGTATATATAATTATATAATATTAGGGCTGTGACGGTGGCCATGACTTCCTGCGGTATTGTCACATCACACGTCATGTTAATGTTTCTGCTTGAGTGGGCACTATGACAAGTACAAAGTACCCATGTTTTGTATATGTATAATAATAACAGTTGCAATATTAATTTGTATTTATAGGCTACCATATAGCGGGCGATTTTATATTAATACACAAATTATGTAATCATAATCAAACGCCTTATATGGCGTTATCTGTTAGTTTGGCGTGGGTTTGTTTTGAGCACGGCAAAATCCAGTCTGACAAATTTCACTTCGGGTTCTGCCGCTGCAATGGATCTTGTTGGGAAACCAAATGTTACCTCGGCGATCTGGGAACATTTTGGATTCATGCCTAATGAGAGAAGTGAACCAATAAATTTGGATGAAGCCATATGTCAGCTTTGTGGAACAAAATAAGTGTTAAACGGGCAAACACTAGCCTACAAATCTCGGGAGCTATGTCCAGGCGTGTCACCCAGTTGTGTTTATCTTATTTAATATTAAGATTTTTAACACATTATTTAGGTTACCGTCCTGCTGGTATTTCGTCAGAGAAACATGGGATTGTTTCACTTCATCTCTTCATTACCCACTTCTTCTCCTCTCGTCTTGCGGGTCAATCACAATACCGTATCCCACAGCGCCCTCAGGCTGTTTGTCATTGCAACAACACGACACAACAAGGCTGTATTCAGTTGTTTCACAACTCACAAGGACTGAAATCCTGCAGTGCCTGCAAGGTTCCCCTGCTCAAGAAAGCACATGTGCAGGCCCATCTGAAGTTTGCCTGAATGATTCAGAGGAGAACTGGGTGAAGGTGTTGTGGTCAGGTGTGGTCAGATCTCTTTGGCATCAACTCAACTCGCCGTGTTTGGAGGAGGAGGAATGCTGCCTATGACCCCAAGTCATAACACCATCCCCACCGTCAAACATGGAGGTGGGAACATTATGCTTTGGGGGTGTTTTTCTGCTAAGGGGACAGGACAACTGCACCGCATCAAAGGGATGATAGATGGGGCCATGTACCATCAAATCTTGGGTGAGAACCTCCTTCCCTCAGCCAGGGCATTAAAAATGACCTTAATGACTTGGAGAGGATCTGCAAAGAGGAGTGGGACAAAATCCCTCCTGAGATGTGTGCAAACCTGGTGGCCAACTACAAGAAACGTCTGACCTCTGTGATTGCCAACAAGGGTTTTGCCACCAAGTACTAAGTCGAAGGGGTCAAATACTTATTTCCCTCATTAAAATGCAAATCAATTTATAACTTTTTTGAAATGCGTTTTTCTGCATTTTTTTGTTGTTATTCTGTCTCTCACTGTTAAAATACACCTACCACTAAAATTATAGACTGATCATTTCTTTGTCAGTGGGCAAACGTACAAAATCAGCAGGGGATCAAATACTTTTTTCCCCCCACTGTATGTGTGTATATGTGTGTGTGTATATGCATGTGTATTTTTAAAGCAAAGCAAAACTCTGCATTCACAAGCAGAGTTTGAAATTAACTTTCACCAGCAATTGTGGATTGTTGTTTTCAAACTTTAGTAGCCAGTCAGCTTTTCTTTTGTTTTTGTTTTTTTAACTTGGTCACAACAATTACACATGAAAGTGGATCGATCCAAAAATTATTTAAATTCATAGTGAATTATTAATCAATTCTGTTGTTACTGCTTGGGCACCTTTTTATATTTAACATGGATAGTTTTGTAAAAAAAAAAAAAAAAAGAAAGAAAGAAAGGAAATCAGATTGTTAGCGGGGTCTTTCTATACTATCTATTGTTATCCTGATTTTTCTTTTTCTTTTTGATTCTTATTGTTCTTGTGTGCTGTGTCTATGGGTGTGTAGGGTAGTGTAAGGGTATCGGCTCCCTAGATTGTGAATGTACACGAGTTGGGGTGCTGGTAAGGACCCTGGCTCACTACACATTGGGACACTGATGACTCAATTTGCGGCCACACGACAACAACAGGCAGGACCGATATCTTTCTGACATTATAGGTCATATAAATTTGTTAGCTTAATCACGTGTTTGTGTCATGGTACTTCAAGCAGGATCTTAGGCTAGCTAGTGGATTTTTAAAAATCATTAAACACTTAAAAGTCGTTCGACTGAAACAAAATGTATATAGAACATCAAATAAAGTTTGAGAGCTACAACAACAACGATAACAAGCTACTTAAATTTGTAGACGAAGCTGGCTTCAGAAAACGTGACGCCATTTCCAGTAACGGAACATAGTAAGCATTGATGCTCCCTAATTTTTGCAGTGCATTGTGGGGGTTTTTAGGGAGTGAACGTTCCAGTGCACTGGAAAGATTTTGCAATTGAGACAGCCCTTAAAATGGCCGACTCCCTGATCAGTGCCCTGACTACTGAACTAGGTAGGTGATTGAGACACACCCTATGTATTTCTTTTGTTACCGTGACCGAATTCTGGCAAACCGACGGGGGAAGGGGGGGGGGGGACAAGCTTTGGCCAAAATTGTGTTTTTCTGCCTGTAGTGTACTTTGACTCCTCAGCTTTAAGAACCCGTAAATATATTTAACCGAGACATCATGGAAATATCTTTATTTATGTTTTGATCTTGCCTAGGCTGTCTTCCTGGAAAGATCATGTTGTCTAAGCAGCCAGTTTAGCAAACACTGTGAGGAAACGCAGTCAGCCTTCCAAAAGATGTCTGAGTGCCTCAATTTGATCAAGTTGTTGTGTCGTAGTGAAACGGAAATAAGCCTGATCAATTCAGATACCGGCTGTCAAAATGTGCACAGTGCTCCTGAAAGTTTTTCTAAATCCAGTTTTCTTCCACTTTGCAACCACTCGTGCTAGCTCTTCCTATCACACGTCCGCTCCTAATCCAGGAACGTCAGAGCTAACGCATGATTTCTCCAAGACACGTGAAGCCGTTCAAATGCATCTTTTCGAACTGCTGCTCATGTTGTCGCAGGCAGCGTAACACACTCGGATGAAAGCACGATCTGCCCTCTTCCACATACATGAGGTCACACAGATACCTACGATTGGTTGGTGTCGCTGTGATTGATAGAAATGAGTGTCACGTTTAGGCCAATATGTAGAAAACCAATCATATAGAAATCACAGGAGGATGTTAATGCAGATTTGAAGTAGACGTGCACGCACAGGGAGTTATTACATACCTGGTACAAGTTCGGATATTTCATTTCAGTCCGTACTCCCGAGATATAATTTGTCGTCTTAATAGGCATCAAGTGTATCAGACACTTACAGAGACGTTTTTTTTTTTTTTTTTTTAATTAATTAAGCTCCATTATTCTAACACCTGGTTTTCATACAAGCTGCAGTTGTAAATATAGCTCCCTCTTCCTCTCTCATCTTTTCCCCTCCAGCTCACACTAAGGACATGCCGTTTACATGTGAAACCTGTGGAAAGTCCTTTAAGCGCAGCATGTCCCTAAAGGTGCACTCACTTCAGCATTCGGGAGAGAAGCCCTTCCGTTGTGAGGTACACAAACACACACACACACACACACGCATTAATGCATGTGCATACACACTGCTGTGTCGGTTGGGGAAAACTGAAGTGTGCGTTGCTTTCTAAGGGTAACTCCGCTTCCCCACACACACTGTGTACACGACATCACGTGCACACACGCACTCACACACACATGCACACACACACAAACTACTGCATTCATTAATCCTCTCACATGGAGGTAAAGCAAACACACATGCAGCCATCAGTGCATATAAGCTTGTAGCTTGCCTTTCTGTGTGTGTGTGTGTGTGTGTGTGTGTTTAAAAGACACCTGCCAAGCTTTTCTGACCGACATGAAAATAAGGCTCTATTTATTTTCTCTACACCAAACCCTATATTTGCATAAAAGTTTAATGAGGTCTATGATTGTGTTGGTGTTGGTTACACATGTTCATATTTCAGTCTCAATATGGCATTGTGCCGTTTACAGCCAAATAGAGATTTATATTTGTCAAATCTGTTGCCTGTAGTGTTAACATTGCCCAGGGTTTGGCTATTGCTACTATACAGTCGACTCCAGAAATATTGGCACCCTTCATAAAAATGAAATTACGGCTCTTCCAAGCCTAAAGCTTTAATTTAATGCAACAAATTTCAAGTTGAATTTTCTTCGCAGTGCTAATTTTCCTACAGAACACAAAATTTCGGCACCCCACATAAGTTAACGTTGGCCCGGGTTCGGCTACTATACTGTTGACTCCAGAATTATTTTAATTATTAATTATCCCTTTGCGACTGAACAAAAATGAATAGGGGATACAGTTTATTTTCTGTTGTGTTTAGATTAATTTTAATTCATTATTTTTCAGGCAGTGCTAATTGTCTTACAAAACACTAGTTTTAAAATTATCGCCACCCCACAGTTAATATTTGGCTTTATCTCCATCATCATCATCCCTGTCACAGAGCAGGAATATGTAACATTTTGAGACTTTTGAAGACTCTCTTATTTTGTTTTATGTCTCCGATTTATGTTTTAATTTTTGATTGTGTTTTTTTGTTTTCATTTGCATTTATTTTGTATATTCCTTAGTTGTATCAGTGCTACACAAACTACTGCATTCATTAATCCTCACTGAGTTTGGAAATGAAAAGGCTGATTTTGCATCAGTACTACTGCATTGAGTGTATGAGAGCAGCCACTCCTGACCTCGTGGCAGTTTTCAACCCCACAGTGGGTGTGGGGCCCACAGGGTGGTCTGGGTGGAGCTGCTTTTAGTCAAAAGCACAGTAAATGTGTGTTTATGTGAAAGAGGATGTGTGTGTGTGTGTGTGTCACTCATTCAGGGTTGGGCTGGTTCATGTATAAATAACTTTGGTAATGACAGACTTATAAGATGTAATAACAGGTTATATCGCTTATATTACAAAGCTCCCATCCTGTAGTCCAGCTACAACTACTGCTTTCAGTCACACTGTCTGTTTCCATGTGTATGCGCAGAATTGTGATGAGCGTTTCCAGTATAAGTATCAGCTGCGGTCTCACATGAGCATCCACATTGGACACAAGCAGTTCATGTGCCAGTGGTGTGGCAAAGACTTCAACATGAAGCAGTATTTCGATGAGCATATGAAGACACACACAGGTGAGACACACAGACCGGCATATACATAACCCCACATATACACACAAAGTAACCAAACAAATACATGTGTACAGTTACATACCCTCCACTAATATTGGCACCCTTTGTGGTCAGTAAACCACCCTTTGTGGATTTTGTGGTCAGTAAACCATTTTTGTGTTGATTTTGATGTATGTTTTGGATCATTGTCCTGCTGGAAGATCCAACCACGGCCCATTTTAAGCTTAATGGCAGAGGCAGTCAGGGTTTAATTTAATATCTGTTGATATTTGATAGCGTCCATGATGCCATGTATCCTAACAAAATGTCCAGGTCCTCTGGCAGAAAAACAGCCCCAAAACATTAAAGAGCCACCACCACATTTAACCGTGGGCATGAGGTACTTTTCCATATGGCTACCTCTCTGTGTGCGCCAAAACCACCTCTGGTGTTTATTGCCAAAAAGCTCTATTTTGGTTTCATCTGACCATAGAACCCGATCCCATTTGAAGTTCCAGTAGTGTCTGGCAAACTGAAGACGCTTGAGTTTGTTTTTGGATGAGAGTAGAGGCTTTTTTCTTGAAACCCTTCCAAACAACTTGGGGTGATGTAGGTGACTTCGGATTGTAGTTTTGGAGACTTTCTGACCTCAAGACGCAACTAACTTCTGCAATTCTCCAGCTTTGATCCTTGGAGATTTTTTGACCACTCGAACCATCCTCTTCACAGTGCGTTGAAACAATATAGACACATGTCCAATTCCAGGTTGATTCATAACATTTCCAGTTGTCTGGAACTTCTTAATTATTGCCCTGATGGTGGAAATGGGCATTTTCAATGATTGTGCTATTTTCTTATAGCCACTTCCCATTTTGTGAAGCTCAACAACCTTTTGCCGCACATCACAGCTATGTTTCTTGGTCTTACCCATTGTTATGAATGACTAAGGGAATTTGTCCTGTGTTACCTCATATTTATACCCCTGTGAAACAGGAAGTCAATTTGTGATGGCTAGACGACTGGGTCAGAGCATCTCCAAAACGGCAGGTCTTGTGGGGTGTTCCTGGTCTGCAGTGGTTAGTATTTACCAAAAGTGGTTCAAGGAAGGACAACCGGTGAACCGGCAACAGGGTCATGGGCTCCTGAGGCTCACTGATGTGCATAGGAAGCGGAAACTAGAAAGTCTGGTCCAATCCCACAGGAGAGCTACTGTAGCACATATTGTTGTAAAAGTTAATGCTGCCTATGATAGAAAGGTGTCAGAACACACAGTGCATCACAGCTTGCTGTGTATGGGACTATGTAGCCGCAGACCGGTCAGAGCGCCCATGCTGACCCCATCCACCGCCAAAAGCGCCGTGGGCACGTGAACATCAGAACTGGACCATGTAGCAATGGAAGAAGGTGGCCTAGTCTGATGAATCATGTTTTGCTTTACGTCATGTGGACTGCTGGCTGTGTGTACGACGCTTAGCTGTGGAAGAGATGGCACCAGGATGCACCAACGGAAGAA
Organism: Cranoglanis bouderius; assembly: GCA_023630585.1. Classification (NCBI taxonomy): domain Eukaryota; kingdom Metazoa; phylum Chordata; class Actinopteri; order Siluriformes; family Cranoglanididae; genus Cranoglanis; species Cranoglanis bouderius. The sequence continues at coordinate 13,383,011 of CM042554.1, forward strand.
CGTAAGCCACTGGAGGCAGTGTGATGCTCTGGGCAATGTTCTGCTCGGAAACCTTGGGTCCTGGCATTCATGTGGATGTTACTTTGACACGTACCACCTACCTAAACGTCATTGCAGACCAAGTACCCCCCTTCATGGCAACGGTATTCCGTAATAGCAGTGGTCTCTTTCAGAAGGATAATGTGCCCTGTCATGTTCCTCAAACCATTCCAGAACAACTTTTGCAGTGTGGCAATGAGTTCAAGGTGTTGACATGGCCTCCAAATTCCCCAGATCTCAGCTGTAAAAAGACAATTATAATAAAAACATGTTATGCATGTAGAACCTTAAGGAAGATAAAACACTGTTTCTCCATTAAATATCCAAAATATTATTGTGCACATTATTTAAATTAACCTAATATCTGAAAGGTTGGATTATATTCATAAAAGTAATGTTTTCTGAGGGCATCTGTGGAATTTTTATTTATTCATTCATTTTATTAATTCAAGTTCAAGTTCAGTTTATTTGTATAGTGCTTTTAACAATGGACATTGTCCTGAATTTATATATTTCTGTAAAGCTGCTTTGGGACAAAGATTTTAAATGTATGAATTTACCCCCAATGAGCAAGCCAGAGGCGACGGTTAATTCATTATTTGGTTCTTTTAAAAGGGTCCCTGGCTGCGAAAAGTTTTTAAAAATGTGTTCTTCATTTGAGACTTTTATCTCACTTTTTTTTTTTCTTTTTGAGAGTTTAGATGACAGACTTAAATGCTTGTGGTGGAACACACCCAGAGTTCCCCATAAATGCCCTTTAATATCATATGCCTCCATGTTGCACACTCCAAAACTCACTTTAGCCATAAATCCATCCATTCATTTTTATTTATTTATTTATTTTTTTTAAATAAACCAGACCTGTTACCAATACAGATCCTCTTGTCCTAGGGAGAAATGCACCCATAATCCAAACATAACTGAAGAATCCTGGCCTCTGTTTAAGTAGTATCCGTATCTACCACCCTCATATATATTTTGTACAAGTGCATATAGTATGTACTATGTGAATATTGTATTATTTGATTATATAGGATATTTGATTTCTAATTTTAGTTTGTTTCTTGCATTTCAGAACCCTAATCATATACAACTTGTACAACAACTATATGCTCTTGAAGGATAATTAACTAAATCGGGCAAATTAAAGCAGGAGAACAAAAAAAGCTCACGGTTTCTTTCGTTTGTCATTCATGGAGAACCCTTAAAGGTTTTATGACAAACTCTACAACAGAGTTTTACATTGAGAAAAGGTTGCTTCTAAAACTGCTTTGGAAAACCAGAAACTTTCACCATCCAAAGAAGCCTTGAGGAACGAGTGTAGAGTTAAGAGAACATCACTGAATGCCTACAGAATATTCTGAAAACTATTTAGGACATTAGAACCAAAGTCCGTCACTTTGATAAGTTCTGCATTTTCAAGCGTTCTTAGATAAGACTACAAGTGTTGAACTGTTTTCATTTTTGCAAACTCAAGCTCTCTTGCTTCGTTTGTTGTAGGTGAGAAGCCATTCATCTGTGAAATCTGTGGGAAGAGTTTCACCAGTCGACCCAACATGAAACGTCACCGGCGCACACACACCGGAGAGAAGCCTTACCCGTGCGAAGTGTGCGGTCAGCGCTTTCGCTTCTCCAACATGCTCAAGGCGCACAGAGAGAAGTGCTTCCGGGTCACGAGCCCCATGACCCAACAGCCTGCCAGCATGCCCATCTCTGTTCATCTCACTGGCCACACCCCTTCTTCCTCCGGCCACACCTCCAGCCCACCACTGCCGTCTCAAAGCACATCCACCGCAGCAGCCGTGGGCGCAGGAATGATCGCTTCCGGAATCGGACATGGCTTTCCCCATTTGCACATGCAGGCCACGCCCACGCAGCACCACCAAACCCATTTGCATCACCCTGGGCACGCGCCTATGACGAGCCACGCCTCTCCGCACCAATCCGTGCCGTCCTCTCTTCTGCCGTCTCCCCCTGCGCTATTTAAAAGTGAGCCGATCAACCACTGCGCCCATGAGGACGTGTATCTGAGGCCAGGCTCCACACAGCAGCACTAAAAATAACCACAGATCCACCAGCTGTTCACACACAGCTGATAGTGTGTTCAGGGGTGTATGAGGGAAGCTCAGCAAAACGTGTGTGTGTGTGTGTGTTATAGAGAGGCATGTATGTAAGTGCTGACTGTGCATTTCCTTGCTGGGAAGCGATCATGTGATCAGAGAGGATGTTAAAGGCCGGTGACCTTCGTGAACTTTCTCTCAAATGATATTAGCATTATTTTACACCTCATATACTAATAAGGAAAAATTCCACTTGCATCATAATGATGAAAACATGCCACTGTGTGTGAGCCAGCACATTTTCAGTCTCTTTCCTTTTCCCCTCTCTCTCTCTCTTTCCCTCTCTCTGTCTCTTTCTTGTTTTCTCACCCTGTCACCTCTCTCTTTCAAACCCTCTATCTCTCTCTCTCTCTCTCTCTCTGGTTGCCCTATCTATCTATCTATCTCTCACTCTCTCACATTCTGTATCTGTTTCTTTGTCTCTCTCTCTCTCTCTTTCTCTCTCCTCGCTCTCTGTCTATCCCTCTCTCCCTACGTGTCTCTCCTCTCTCTCTTGTCTTTCTCACTCTCTCACACACACTCTTTATACCCCTGTTTCTCCTCTGTCTTTCTTGCTGTCTGACTGTCTTGCCCTTCCTTGTTTTATCCTCTCTCTCTCTCTCTCACACACACACCCACACACACACACACACACTCTCTCTGGCTGTCTCTATCTATATTTCTGTCTATCTCACTCTGTCTCTCACACATTCTGTATCAGTTTTTTTATCCCTCGCACTTTCTCTGTCTCTCTCTCCTCGTGATCTCTCTCTGTCTCTTTTCTCTCTCTCTCTCTCTCATCTTTCTGTCTATCGTCCTCTCTGTCTCACTCTTAATCTTTTTGTCTCTCATAACATATCCAGCTGCTGCTGCCAGGGTTCTACGGGTTCAACACAATTACTTGTAAAAGCTCTAAATTCATTTTTGAATAATGCAGTTTAACCTTCTCTATATGGAAGTACACATTTGACATAAACACTTGTATGTGTGTGTGTGTGTGTGTATGTGTATACAAACTTACACATGCAGACTTTTAGGCACTTAAACTCATAGATAATGTAACGCACTCTCATACTTGTTTTATGGTTGTCAAATTTATTGTGTTTTACTGAAACCTTTTTTTTCCCTTTTTGTTTTTTTTTTGTTTTTTTTTTTTTTTTTGTGCCGATGGCTTCGGGAGTGTATGTTCTGGATGAGGACTTGTGGATGTATTCAGGCAAAACTTTTTAGGGGAAAGGGGACTGTTAAGAAATGATGTCGTGTCATAAAGGACTTTAAGAAAAAAACATAATTCATTAATTATGTTCTGTATCATCTAACCCACTTACCACATATTCTTATTTGTAAACATTACTGTTTTTAAGAGGAATTTTTACGCGTGTGCACGTGTTAATGGGTTTAAAAAGAGGTTTATTTGTATTTGGTTATTCAGATGAATGTGCGATTAGGGCGCCATAGCGTGCGGCAGTGAGTGTATGACTGTGTACTTGTGATTGTTGTTACACCTCGGGAGGTGCTGGCATTGAAAGCTGCTTCTCTGTCTTTTACGTGACTATCCATCATGTGTGTGTGTGTGTGTGTGCGCGCGTGTTTAGAGTCTATTTTGTTTATCTGTTCTCTGCACTTTACTGCTGCATTACAGATTTGAACTGAAACTGACAAGACTTTGTTAATTATGTTTCGCAAGCGAGTGTGTGTGTGTGTGTGTGTGTGTGTGTTCGTGTGTGAGATGGTCAGCTTTTGGAAAAGGAGGAGAATCACATGTAAAAATGGACCTCGATTTTAACGTCCGAAGAGCTTCATTTATTTTGTACTTTAATTGATTATTTCTTCTTCCTGTAGTCTGAAAGGTAGAGATGTTTCAGTCATGTCTAACCTTTCTGTTTTCTGATTTTCCTCCTTTTCTTATGGTTGATAGAGTGCATTTTCTACGTAAACCTTTCTAGTTAAGAAATAAGCAGCCCATGTTTAATGTATACTCTGGAGTGATTTAAAGCAGAGGAATTAACCCTTCTCTGTTTCTACCACTCGAGTGTAGCAGCATGTGATTACATCACTGTATGGTACTCAGATGTGCGGCTTTGCCAACTTCCAATAGCTTTTTTATTTTTTTTATTTTTATTTTTTTTTGTGTGTGTGAGATTGTGTATGAGACAGGATGACAGACATGTATTACTCACAGGCCTTTTTTATAATGCTCATTTAACATACTTTCTGATAACTTTAGGAAGTAAAAAAAAAAAATAAGTAGTCACATTTATAACTTTGTTAGTCATCATTTATCATTTTTTTTCCTTTTTATGAAATATGAAGTTTGTCTTATGTTCAGGGTGTGTGTGTTTATAATCAATCCAGCTCCTGTTTTTGACCCTTTGATCCTTTTCTATCTAGTCCACAGAAGCACAGCTGTTCCACATGATTGTGGTGAGGTTAAAAGAGTGATTAGATTAACCGAAGTGTTAGCAAAATAAGCTCACTTCCTTCAGGGAATGTTCACTTTGACAAATCACTTTGTTCTGAGAATACACAGTCCCTGATACTTTGAATGATCAAAGGCCAACAAACCCATACATCAGGTAAGTGAAGAACGGTACTATAATTCTGCAGTGTGATCAAGTATCTGTGGCTGTCGACGAGGTTAAGCTTCGTTCGCATACAGATACGAATAAGAGGTGCATTATTGTGGTTTTCCAGAATTCTGGTTGACCCCAGAGTTGTTCAGCAGACTGGGATCCTACAGAAAATGAGGTTACAGTTTGTTTAAATTTTGAGGAAATAAAACCAATAATAATTGCACAAGCATGATTAAAAACCAGTATTGCTCACAGCTATTGATAAGATTAATTATGAACCTGAGTGATGTAGCTGAGGTTGAGGAACTGTCGGAGCCAGATTCAACACACCATACTGACAGTGCTGACACAGCTACCTTTGGGATTTATTTCCCCAGTGTTTCCAGGACAGCGTGGTAGGTTCATATTTAATTTCTGAAAAAAATCTGGTTTAGGTCACGCCTACTTCTGGGTTAAATCCAAATACACTTGGAACTTGTAATACAGTAGAGAAGTTATTTCTCAGAACATTGGATATCTGTATGAACAAAACGTATTTTCCCCCAATTTGGTCACCTGCAAATTTCCATCCACCAGCCAGCTCTTCTTTATCATATACCAGCTAACAACCACGAAGGCTGAAGGCTAACACGTGCTTCCTCTGAAACACATGAAGCCAGCCAGCCGTATTTTCATGCTGCATCACGGCAGCGTTACACACTCCGAGGAAAGTGCTGTCTGCCCTCTTTTGCATACATGAGTAAACAGACAACCCATATTGGTTGTGTTTCTGTGACGGGACAGAGTATGGCTAATTCTGCTCCCTTGACTCCTGTGGTTTTGTCAGGATTTGAACTTGCAATCTCTCAAAGATTCCAAACGCTTTTCTGTTGCACCACTTGGGGGCAAACAGAACATTTTTTCTAGAGAGCATTTGCAGTTTACTGTCTGGCTTGTGGTATTATGCATGTTACTCCCCAGCTGAATTTTTGAGGTTAAAAACACTCAGTACACTGCTGTCATAAACAAGTAAAGAAGCACACTGATGATGCAGCTTACGTCCAGTCAAGCAAGTCTGGAAATACTGCTTTCTAATGAAAGTGTTTCTGTTTGTGGCCCAGACTGAAGAAGTGAAAAGTAAGATTCAGCATGTCCTCAGCAGAATTACAAAACCCTTATGAACAAAGTGGGTCAGTGGACAGTGCATATGTTCCATTTGAGTGCCTCTACCCTACAGTTTGATCTTTGTACAGATGTGGAAGGTCAGGTGTATTGACATTGCCGTTTCCTTGAACATGCACAACATGCTTACTGCAAAAAAAAAAAACTGCAATCGATGTTGCCAATCTGGGTACTTTTCACCAGATTTCATCACCAATGGAGTCCATCCCCTGCCTTTATTGGAGTGATAGACCAGCAGTTACACACCTGACTAAAAGCCTGGACACACAATAAAACTAAATGTATGCTGGTCTGTGGAAACTCTTCACATGGTCAAATTTCTACTGTTTTTTAGTTCTGAGAACTACAGGTTCAAGTTTCCATTTAACATGTGTCTCATCCAGAAGTAAAGTTCTTGCATTTTAAAATCTGGTTTCAAAATGCAATGCCCCACATAGACTATATGGCCAAATGTATGTGGACACCTGATTATCATACCAACTTGTGCTTGTTGAACATCCCATTCCAAAATATATGCCTCCTTTGCTGTTATAACATCTACCCTTCTGGGAAGGTTTTCCATTACATTTTGGAGCATGGCTGTAGGGATTTCTGCCCATTCAGCCACAAAAGCATTAGCAGGGTCAGGCATGAGGGGGACTGGTGTGCCGCTGCTGTTCTAGTTCATCCCAAAGGTGTTCAGTGGGGTTGAGGTCAGGGCTCTGTGCAGGCAAGTCAAGTTCTTCCATTCCATTCCCTTGGCAAACCATGTCCTCATAGAGCTCGCTTTGTTCACAGGGGCATGGTAATGCTGGAACAAGTTTGGGCCACTTCGTTCCAGTGAAGGGAAATTGTAATGCTACAGCATACAAAGACATTCTATACAATTGTGTGTTTCCAACTTTGTGGCAACAGTTTAGGGAAGAACCACATATGGGTTTGATGGTCACATACTTATGGCCATATAATGTGCATATATCCAAGCAAGTAACTCACAGCTACACAAGCAGACAACTGTTTTTTTGCCAAATGTTGTTTGATACAGTTTTTGTGTGAGGATATCAAGTTAAACCAGTACCAAAAGAACCACGCTGTTCAAGTCTCTTAGGTTTGTCCATTGGAGCAACACACCAATGTTCACTCTTGTCATCCTTCTTCTTTTGAATAAACCTGAACTCTTCATTTTCTCTAGTTATGTTGTAGTGTAATCCACAGTCAGCGATAGTGTAACCAGAACCTTTGGTTAAGTGTCAGCCATCTCTGTTAAAGATTTTCTAAGATGCATCAGTAACTCCAGTATAATCATAGGGACATTTCCTATACTATTTTTCATATGGGCTTTCAATGCACACACAAAATAAGTTGGAGATAAAGTAATTTCCTGTTTGGTTATCACAGCCCTAACTAAATGTTTAATTGTTGATTAAAGAGACCATGCCAGTCAGAAAGACTTTTTCTCTCATCAAAGCATCTATTTTAGTTTACATCATAATGTAAAGACAGTTTTCTTAAAAATATCTTACAGTAATTTAAACTTTTGGAGTGCATCTATTACCATGCTGTCTAAATCTGCAATTCTTAAAATCCCATGGAAGATGTGAGTTGGGTGTTGAGTGTGTTGGTAATGATACTGTAACTGATTTAAGTGCATACTCTGTGCTCCTATGCCACTGCCTAAAATAACCAGTCAAATTGCCTGTTATTAGTGAGGGCTGCTGCAGACAAGAAGGAGAGAAGAGAGGAATGTTACAGAAGAACATACCAGGCAAATTATTATTACTTTTTTTTTTTAAAAAAAAACAAAAATCATGGATTGTATGTTTATCTCCATATTAATCGTAATGTATTTTATTTTGTAACCATTTTTGTTAACATTGCAATATACTCAAAGACATCTCAAAGTACATTTCCACACCCAGTATAGTATCAGTGACCCATGCTCCAAATTCCCAGTAGAGAGACACTCTCAAGCTACACAATTCAACAAGGTACCTTGAGCAACAACAATCTACCTTGAATGTATTCTAACTTTTTTTTCTGAACGCAGAGAAAAGCGAAATTCAGTTACACAGCTTAGCTGAAAAAAAAAAAAGTTGTTTACTGCCAATGACACCGGATGAGTTTGAAAAATACTGCAAATCAAGGCCATCCTACTTAGAGATAAACTCAACCTTTTTTTTTTTTTTTTTTTTTTGCTCACTTTACAAGAGAAGTTCTCCACTCTATCCACACCCTCCACCGTTTACCATCTCAAAAGAAGTGGTGAGAAGTGTTAATCAAAGGAAAGAAGGTTAAACAAAAGAAAGACATCCGCCCTGTTGCGCTGGCCTCCTTTTTCAGGAAGCTCTTCAACACCTTTTAAGAGGTCTATTATCATTTCTATACCTACCTACCTACCTATTCTATAAATCACAAAAAAAGACATCAGGCATGTTGCAAAATACGTCTGTGGCCATGAAAAGGCCTGAGTATCTACGTCGTGCCTGGCTGGAATTATGCATGCGGCCTTTAACGGTTCCACTACACTTAATGCATGTTTCTTGCATGTGATTTTTTTCATGCAAAATGCTTGATTGCTATGTTTTGGAAAACCCTGTCTATCTTTACTCCTTTGGATGACAAAAATATCTATGCGTAGTAGTCGAGAACATTGTTTACACAATTAAACATTAAAAAAAAAAAACATTCCACATGTATTTTTCACTACAAAAAATGGAAGTGGAAGAATTCATGGTGGGTGGGTTTTCACAACACTGTTTTCCATTATTTATTTATTTTATTTTATTTTATTTTTTTTGCGAGGTCATCACATCTCATCAAGAATGACATTGCATAATATAAAGTACATTTGCACACTACTGTCATTGAATTGAATCATTGTACACTGGGACATCAGGTAACTGGGACAGTCAAACTTATCGGCAGTTATTTTCTGGCCTGATAAGTGAAAAGTCAAACCTTAGGTGACTAAACACTTTCAGTTGACGTGCTTGATAGAAAAAAATGAGATTTGGTTCATGTGACATCAGATAAGGGGAGGTTGTAAGGATCAAACAGGAAGCTGACCCCAAAAATCTGGAGGTAGGAAAGTTAGAGCAAATTCTATACAGATATTCATAATTTAATAATATTCAAGATTAAAATACAATAAGTGGAAAAGTGAAGGGCTATAATGGATGCGTGAACCATGCTACAATTACAGTTCACTGATGCACTGATGGATTTGACATGTATAAAATTATGTTTTTATGAAACATCTTAAGAAGCAGAAGAATAAGGTAGCCTGGGAAATATCTCATGTTAAGCCTATTACTGAGTATGTGGATATTTTTGCTTACTATGCTGTGTTCATATAATTTTAGAGATTCATGTACATTTTGTATTTATTTATTTATTTATTTCAAATCATAGGTTATGCTGTGACTGCAAGAAATAAATTATAAAATGTTGCTTACCTTTTCATACTATTTTCAAACTGAGGTATCTTCCTGACATGAACTTCTCTTATATTAACATCTACTTTGTGGTATTATCATTTTGTGCAAATAAGTACACAGGACATACATAGGATATAAGCATAGCTCCAGCAAGCAGTATAATCCTATTTTATATCATTGCATTGGAGCGTGCGTGAGGTAAATTAAATGACAGAGTTTGCTAACACTTATACAAGGATTTTTTTTATTTATTTATTTTTTAATGCAACAGCACATGTAAATATCTGCAGGTAAATAAAATACATGAAAAACTAGAGTTTGTTTTGGCTCACACAACTTTCTGAGACCAAATACAGCTGTGCATTACCGAGTACAATTTCACCCGAGTTACCTGAGTAAGACCGTGACTACCGATTTGTGATCTCAAATAATTTATTTTATTTTTTAGGCCCATGTTGTAAACCTTAAGTCCTCCCATCATTTCAATATTTTATGTCTGCATGAGTTCTCTGGGGGCGGAGCGTCGCTGCCTCACCGAGCTCATAAAGCGCGAGCAGCTGCGCGAGGATGTTGGAGCACTCGGCACTCAGAGACGCGCGCTGCGCACAGCTGACTACACGGAACTGCAAATAGACAACTCTCACATACGGTTTCTTTTGGATTTGCACTCTTCAGGTAAGAAAAAAAATTCTTTGACGCTTTGCGTGATTTACGGATTTAAAACTACTGCGAACAGTGTGTCAGAATAGTAGCGTATACACCAAAATGCGAACTATTTAAGCGCACTATTTAGTGCGGTAGAATAAAGTTTAGGACGCAGCCATAGTTCTTTCGCTGTTGGTCATATGTTAGTTTTTTTTTATTATTATTATTTATTTATTTTTTTTAGATACATGAATTAAGATTTTGTGGTTTGTCAGAACAAGTGGTAATATCAAATTATACCACGGTGCTGTTGAATTCTGATATATTGGTCAGAACATGAATCGCCGTTGCTTGGTTTTCTACAATCGCGGAGTTGGTTAATTTTCTGACAATAGTTCCAGCTACAAGGTGTATATTAATGCGCTCGTTCTAACGCGTTATCGTTTCTATAGTAACAGCTAATTCACTGGGACTCCACAAACATGTTATTTAAGAAAGAAAACAGTCTTTGATATGGTGAAATTTCGTGTAAAGAGACATTTATTCTGCATGGACGCGTGGAAAGCGTCTCCGTTGTCAGCTCTTTGTAACAGTCAGTAACCGGAGAGTCTTCAAGCTAGAGGATGCTTTTCAGTAACGGGACAAACTGCAGGGTTTTGTTGTTGTTGTTGTTAACCTCAAGGGAAAACCATAGAGGCTGATTCGAGAATAACTGTTTCAAGTACTTTCCACAACATTAAATGTAACTGTAAACATTTAATACGCTCATTAACACTGTAAACATACACACAACTTCGGGGCATCACACCACCCCTTTTGTCCGATATTTTCCTATAGCACCAGTTTTATTCTTTAAATAATGGACTGTCTTTGGGCTTGTGGATAGTTGGAAAAAACAGTTTCAGTAAGGATCCTGTCATGGATGTTTAAAAGGTTTCAGCCTTGTAAATGCCGCATATAGGCTTTTTTTTTTTTTTTTGTGGCAATAAGAGTTTTATTTCAAGACTAAATTTTAGATAAGTAGCTATGCTATATCGGTAGAAAGCATTTGGTGAGCTCTTGTGCTAACAAAACCAAATTGTGGCTTCAGCTCATAAAGTTATATTTTTCTGTTACAGCTCTGAGCTGCAGGACGGTGACATAAAGGAAATTCTGAAGGTGAGATATGTATACACATATCTTTAATACACATTAACAAGAAGATTAACACTGGCAAGAAGGGTTCATGTCGAGCATGATAGAGCAGTCTAAACCAAATGACTTTGCATGCTGAATCCACACGTGTGCACTTTACTTATTATTATTAGTAGTAGTATTATTATTATTATTTTAAGAATATTGTTTCTGATGTGGACCCTAGACTTTGTAATATGTAATATTCTTCTTGGATGTATTTCTTAATTGAAACTCTTGTTAACAGATGTGGCGGTTTCACATGCTGTCTCTTAGTTTGTTCTTTTTTCAGTTCTCCATTTTGTTGATCTTTTGAAATGGCAGAAATTTTCAAGTGTTATATTCAAATGTTAAAACCTTTGCACACTATTACGTAACCTGGCTCGTTGGGGTCAATCATTTCCGTAGTAAATCTGGCTAGCCTTTGTTTAGGATGTTATACTTATTTTTAGGTTCATGCTAAACTGATCCAAAATAATGGAGAAGGATTATTTAGAAATTAGAGGAAAAGGTCTAATATTTTGGAAACGCATGACCCTTTTCCAAGATTCGACTACAGTGTGCCATGTCTACACCCCAGATTATTTCTACATTTCAATTGCTAATTGTAATTAATTTAATCGTTTATTTTCTGCTAAATACCAAAATACTCTTTGTGTCCCCCCAGAATTAAAAAGAGAGCCTCTGAGGTTGGTGCCAACGATGCGGGACTCCGTCTTCAACTGCTGTTTTAACCCACCTCATCATCCAGGTGTAGTGGAAGAGACCCACTGGCACGGCAGCACAGCACAGGCCCTGCCCCCAAATGACCGGCGCTTTATTATCTTTTTTGATTTTGATGAGACGCTTGTGAACGAGTGCAGCGATGATGTCATGGTCACAGTGGCTCCCAGTGGTTCTCTGCCCTCCTGGCTCAAAGATACGTACAGGCCGGGCAGTTACAACGAGTACATGCAGCGAGTCATGACCTACCTTGCTGAGCAGGGGGTCACTCCATCAACTGTCCGTAACACCATAGAGCGTCTTCCGCCATGTCCAGGCATCCCTGCCCTGCTGCGCTTCCTGATGTCCTGCCCATCACAGGACTTTGAGGTCATTTGTGTATCAGATGCCAACACCGTTTTCATCGAAACATGGCTCCAGAACCTCGGCTTTCGCTCGCTCTTCATGCGCATCTTCACAAACCCAGCCCATTTTGATGAGAATGGACAACTTCAGCTGCGCCCTTTCCACTCCCACGACTGCCTGCGGTGTCCAGTAAACATGTGCAAAGCCGAAATCGTGCGACGCTACACGGCTCAGAGGGTGCACGAAAGAGGAGGCAGGCAATACCAAAGGGTGCTGTACGTCGGTGATGGTGCAAACGACTTTTGCCCATCGCTGACGCTGGCGCCAGGTGATGTGGTGTTTCCTCGGCATGACTTCCCCATGCACAAGCTGATCCAGGAGATGCACGAGGCCAAACCTGGAGAGTTCAAAGCCAGTGTGGTGCCTTGGAGCAGTGGAGAGGATATCATCAACAAGCTCAGGAAAGTCATGGAAGAGCGGGTTTAACCATGGCTGAAATACATAAACAAGAACATAAATAAAAACGGATTCTTAACACAATTACCTTTAATAATCACGATGCATGCAGATACACCAACAAGGAGATGATGTGTTAGTGGAAGCTGCTGTTATACTAGTTTGTCTTTTCATTTTCAATGGTCAGTAATTTCATACTTGATGAAAAAACAGATGAAGAAGTTGTCTGAAAGAACTTGTGGCTTATGTGAAATATGGTCAGACCCTATGTTTCACTCCTAAAGAAGTTTTCTCCAGGTTTTTTAAATAGTTAGAGGTTCCACTTGAAACCCTCTCTGATAGTGAAACACTCTTAAAAACACCATACAACCTTTATGGTTTTCCCTGAAGGAACAAATTGAAACAACCAGTAAAGGCTCTTGATTGGACATTTTTTTCTTCACAGTATATTCTAGTATGTTCTAGTATAGAAGAATTTCCTTTGGAGGAGAGGGAAGAGTAAGTGTGAGAGTTTTGTGTTATGTGTTTGTATTGTGTTATTTTAAGTTATGTGTAAGTGATAATGAAGACAACATTTTAATGAGTTTGTTTTAAATCGACAATTTAGTATTTAAAATACTAATTTGTATTATTTTCTATTTACCTATGCAAATTGTCTTGCCTATTGCCTTGTCAGCATATCATCTGGAGTAGAGGCCTGAGATGTAAATGCCCCTGGTTTGCTATTCATGTATGTATACTATTAGTGATGTAAATCATTTACTTAAAATCAATACAAAATCGACATGAAATAATTGTGTCTCTTGAGTCTCCATTAACCTGACCTGCGCCACAGAGCCATGGTCCCCAGTCCAAGTGAATGTGTGAGTTTCCTCCAGGTTTGCTGTTTTCACCCACCTTCCAAGAAAATGCTAGCAGGTTAATGGTCTACTCTAAATGTGAATGTGTGTCTTGCGATGGACTGGTGTTCTATCCAGTATGCATTCCTGCCTTGCACCCAGTGTTCCCACGATCAGATCCCGGATCCCAGGATCAGGATAAAGTGGTTACTGAAAATAAATGAATGTTGTGATAAAGAAGGTGGAAGGATGAAAAAACAAAACAAAAATGTGATACAAAAATTAGCTACACAATATATTATAGTTACCAGTATTTATGATACATAATAATAACATCCATCCATCCATTTTCCATACCGCTTATCTTTCACAGTGTCATGGGGAGCCTGGAGCCTATCCCAGGGGACTCGGGGCACAAGGCGGAGCACACCTTGGACAGGGTGCCAACCCCTCACAGTGCACAATCACACACATGTTCACACACTACGGACAATTTAGAGATGCCAATCAGCCTACAACACATGTCTTTGGACTGGTGGGGGGGAACCGAAGTACCCATAGGAAGCCCCTGAAGCACGGGGAGAACATGCAAACTCTACACACACACATCGTGGAGGTGGGAATCAAATCCCCAACCTTGGAGATGTGAGGGAAATGTGCGAACCACTAAGCCACCATGCCCCCCTAAATACTAACATTAATAGAGTAATATGAGTAGCTATGATGTGCACAGGTTTCTATAAGAAATACAGTATAAATACAGTACACACTCATACGCACACCCAAAAAGAGGATAAAGATGTTTTGCAATGTCTAATTGTTCTCAGAAGATAATCTTCAAGCTCAGGGAAAGTAGATTAAAGATTGTAAATCTACAAAATGAAGGAAATCTGTATTTAACCTTTTATCTTAATCTCCATCCACCACATTTGTAGCATGTGTGATTACCACAGACAAAAATTTCTTCTGTTTCTATTTCTGTTGTTACACTGTAATAAGAAAAGTACAGAAAGCCTGTTGAAGTTTCAAGTTAACAGGCTTTCTGTTGTTTTCTCAGTACAGTAAAACTTTTTAAATTATCTGTGGTAGTCAGCAGTTAATTTATTTTCATAATCTGCTTGTAATGTGTAGACAATATAGACAATAAATAATTAGTAGACAGTAACCAAACATTATCAGCAATATTGATTTCTCAGCCTAGCTATTACAATCGATTGTTTACTGAATTTAGCCAATTTCTTTAGGCCAGTGGTTCTCAAAGTGGGGTCTAATTAATTTTGATTTTTTTTTTTCAGTGGTGGAAACCACCGATTAAAAACACTAATGTGTTATGAGAGTGGAAAGATAAGATTAGAAAGAAAAGGTGCTGTGGTTTGAACATATAGGCAAGCTATAATTGTACACATACACTATATGACCAAATATTTGTGGACATCTGTACATCACACCAATATCTGCTTTTCTGAGCATCCCATTCCAGATTTAGTGCTCCCTTTGATGTTATAATAACTGCCATTCTTCTGGGAAGGCTTTCCACTAGATTCTGGAGCATGGCTTTGGGGATTTGTGCTCATTCAGTCACAAGAGCATTAGTGAGATCAGGCACTGATGTTGAGTGAGGAGGCCTGGGGTGCAGTCTGCGTCAGTGGGGTTGAGGTCAGGGCTCTGTGCAGGACACTCAAGGTCCTCCACTCAAACTTTGGCAAGCTATGTCTTTATGGACCTCGCTTTGAGCAGTGGGGCATTGCCATGCTGGATCATGTTTGGGTCCCTTAGTTGCAGTGGAGGGAAATTGTAAATCTACAGCATACTGTACAAACACAGTTGTGCGCTGGCAACAGTTTGGGGAAGACCCACATATGGGTGTGATAATCAGGTGTCCACAAACTTTTGGCCATATAGTGTAAAAAAATAATATTGGAATAGTTGTATTGTGTTTAATAAATAAATAATAAAATACTACTAATAATAAGGATAAATAAAATGACTAAAATAAATATGCACTGAGGTGGTCTGTGGAATTTATTGCACAGTTAAAGGAGTGCTAATTAATTAATTAATTAATTAATTAATTAATTAATTAATTAGTTAATTTATTAATAAATAAATAAATAAATAAATAAATTTCTAACCCCCTACTCCAGTCTGCTGGCTTTAAGCGCCAGAGGGTTTGCGCGCGCCCTGGCGGTGAATCGCTGCACGCGCATCCACGAGGCCGTACATCAAAACATTGCCGCTGCTTCTGATTGGCCGAGAGGAGACACGTGACCCTACAGCTGATTTCCTTGGATGGAGTGTTTTTGCTTGATGTTCGCCTCGCGCTGCCTGGCTATGACTGCGCTTCTGGGAGATTTCAGATCAGTCGTGGCACACTGACACACAGCGATCCCCGAGACATTATGGCCCAGGCTGCTCAGATGAATGTCATCGAGATCAATAGCCCCATTCGCGTTGAACACGACAAAAAACGACGCCAATTCAGCATCCGTCTCAACGGTAACGTGACTTCGGTTATGGCTAACCTCGGGGGCTCCGCGGCGTTCAGGCGCGCGCCACTGCATGTTACCTTTGTTTTCATAAAAGCCTCAGCATACGAGTGACACAGGCTAGCTGCTTTGCTAGTTAGCTAGCTAGCTCCCTAGCATCAGAATGTGTGTGTGTGTGTGTCGTATTAACTTTTTTTTTTTTGGCACCAGTATAAGTAGTGGAAACGGTGACTTGTTTATGTATTTAGTGTCCGGTATTTAACCACAGTAGTGTGTCGGTGCTGAAACTCATTTCCCAGACAAGTTTTTTCAGCTCTCCTGGTTTAGCTTAGCTAGCTAGTACTGTAGATGTTTTTTTTTAATTACACATATTAGCCAGCGACTCGTCCATAGCTACACATTGCTTCGACTTGTACACAACAGCACCCGGCTTTGCTGTTGTTCATGGCTCAATTCCTCACAATTCTTAGTTTCTTTGTCTTTATCAATGAGTAAAAACTTGATTTGTTGCTTCAGAGCTGCAGGCAGACAAGCCAGGTCTCGTTAGACTTCCTGTTACATCAATAACAGATTTTATCAGCGGAAAAACAAGCCAGGGAGTTGTTTTTTTTTTTTTTTTTTTTAATCCTTTGAATCTTGGGAGTGTAGTGTTGTACACACTATGTATGGAGATTAACAAATGCAGACAATATTTTAACAATAGTGCACAATTATTTTTAATGACACCAACATTTGCATTCGTAACAGTCGAAGTAAAGGCCCTGGATTAGTTCAAGTGCCCCAGGATTAGGCCTCTCTGTCAGTGTTTGCACTGGAGTTTATGCAAGTTTATTCTTAGGATAAATCCAAATGACGACTACACTCCTGTTACCTTATAGCACAGGGATGGCATGATGTTTTGCGTGTGTGATTTGAGTAAAGGATGTGCAGTTGCAAAAGTTTGCATCCCCTCCAGAAAATGTAGTGTGTTTTTCTGGCAACAATCTAAAATATAAATAAGAAATAAAACACCTTGGGATGTGCTGTTATAGGAAAATAATCAACAAGGATTTGGTGTGACATGAAGCGTCAGGCTATTCAGTCCCTCCAGGATTTTGCGATCGCAGAACGTAATGCAAAATCACAAACTCCGCAATCATCCAAATTCATCCAAAGCCCTCTTTGCTTCACGTGCGTTGAACATGAGTACAGCTAAAATGGTCTCATTTACTAACAAACATCACTGTGAAAGAGTGTGCAAAACAGTTTCGTGCAATTGCAATTTCACAAATTCAAGTAGTTTTTTGAAAATAAAACAACAACAAAAAACCCCTGCAAATTGCATTTTGAAAAAAAAGCCACAGCAAAATAAAACCAAGCATTTTTTCCTCTTACCTCCCTGAAGTCCCAAAGTGTTTTATTCCATTAATGTTTTTATTCCACAGCAGCTTGCCAACAGTTACTATTTTTTTTTTTTTTTAATTTGTCAATGAATGTGTCATACTTTTAACTTCTTATAATCCCATATTTCCCCTTGGTGGATCAGTAGTCCATCCAGCCATCCGTCCGTCCATCGCTCGTTTGTTCGTTCATTCGTTGTGGAATGTCCGAGACGACTTGCTTCCTTTTGTCGCTTACTTTATAGCAGGTATAAACCGTCTTTCCCTCAACAGCCTCGCTCATTTTTTCTTTGTCTTGAAGTTAATATGACAAAAAAATAAATACACTGGGAAATACTAAACACTACGGGAAGACTTTCCCATAGTGAAAAATCCTTCGAACTGGTGCAAAATGCTGACACTAGAGACTCCTTCCATAAGTGTTAAATAAATGTTATAAATAAATCCTTCACCATATCAATGATTTTGTTTTTATTTGATAAATAACCTATTTTTTTTAATTTGTTTATTATTAACCGTTGATTCATGTGCTTGTGAATGAGCTGTTCCTATGGATAATGTTAATGATGACATATTAGAAAGAGAGCGTTAATGTAAACCTGTGATTCAAACCACTGTCGGAAACTACTGTTACAGCTACTGTCACAGAAAATGAACCGACTGTTGAGAACTCAACAGAGCTGTGGTATAATGCAAAAATAAAGAAGTTTTTCCAGTGATCATCTCAGTTTCCAGATCTCATTTGAATGTTTTCTGTTATATGAGAGGAAAAATTGGCCATGCAACCTGGCAGCGTTAGAACAGCTGAGCTGAAAAAAAAAAAAATAAATAACCAAACTGATATTTTTTCCCCACTATTAATATCTTTTAACACACACTGTTTCTTGATACTTGTGATTATTTAAAAAAAAAAAAAAAAAAAAACATTGATGAACCCTAACACATTATTGTCTTGTTGGTGTGAATTACATTTATTTGTTTATTTTGTCCTAAGGGTGTGCAAACTTTTGTGTGTGTGTGTGTGTGTGTGTGCTAGGTTCTTATGATAGAGCTGTGTTGCTGTATGAATATGTGGGGAAGAAGACGGTGGATCTGCAACACACTGAGGTTCCAGATGCTTTCCGAGGACGAGGAATCGCCAAGCACCTGGCCAAGGTTGAGTATTACTATATTCCAGTACTTCACTGTGGACCAGTGTGATGGTTATCTGTATCTTTTAAGTATTTAAATTGAATCGAATAAACCTAATTTATGAATATAACGGCGCACACGTCTGTTACAAGCGATCAGCTTTAATGAGCGTTAATGAGTACATGCAATTTACATGGTGTTTGTAGTTGCAATTCCATCACACTACCACAGACTGCTTCAGGAACAGTTTTGTACCACAGCGCTGGTGAATTTGTGAATCTGATTGGTTAGAAGGTCCTGGCTACAAGGCAGTTCACAGGCTTCTATTATTTCTGAAATGTTTATTTAGCGTTTTTGTAAGGATCAGAGGTAAAGCTATTCAAATACAGGAAAGGGTTCCGTGTTTAACTTCAGGAGATTATTTTCCTATAACAGTTCGCGCTGTTGTGTTTTTGTTTTCTTTTCTTAATTATCTTACGTCAGTTATGGCGGCCAACTGGATGTGTGGGTAATTTATAACGGCTCGGTACACTGTTTACTATATGCTTGTTAAGTATAAAGGCTTTTAGTTTGATTTTATCTTCTTATTTCCTGTGTTGTTCTGGTCAGTGTCTTTCAATTTCATGACAGTTATGCATCAGCAAAATGTGTTACCATGACAGAGGGTGGAGTCCATGAAAGTCTTTGATTTTGTGAATTTAGGTTATTTTCTTTTATTGTTATTTATTTGATGCCAATAGTAGGGCTTTGTTTAATTAAGGAATTTTAAATTCTAAATTAAATGATAAATTCAAGATTTATAAATTACGAGTTAAAGAATTATAAATTGGAAAACGTACAGAAATAATATGTTAGATAGGGGTGTAACAACACACTCTGGTCACGATTCGATTCGATTCACGACACTGGCTTCATAATTCAATTCAATTTGATTCTCAGAATATTTCGACCAAAATTTGAATGAAAATTCTATCATTCAAATTCTGTGGGTTTTGCAGATTTAAATATGTTTTTATTTATTTTCATTTTCAATAGCCAGTGGTTTTCATCATGTACAGTCACATGATGGTGCTCTGTGCATCAGCAGACCCTAAAAACCCTAGTTTGCTTTGCTAAACATATTGGATGTGGACATTTTATTCTGACTTCACTCTTCTTCTTTTTTTTTTTTAGGCAGCAATGGATTTTGTGGTCGAGGAAGACCTCAGGGCTCACCTGACCTGCTGGTACATTCAAAAATATGTGAAAGAAAACCCTCACCCTCACTACCTGGAGCACATCATCCACTGAGAGAGATGCCAACAGGATGAAAAGACTCCTGTTGCTGACTGGGTGGACAGGGCATTTGAGCTCCAGGGGTAGGGGGGGAGGGGGGGTTAAGGGGACTGGTCTTCAATGAGAGAGACATTGTGTGTGAGAGAGAGTGAATGTTTTGAGGTGACAAGATAGAGATTATCAGCAACCGTACAGACAACGCTGCAGACTTATCTACAACGTTTGGAGCATGCGTTTTCCATGAGATGGGGGACAGTTGTGTGCTTTGTGAACAAGTGGGTCTGTTTTTACAGCACTAATGACTTTGTGGTTATGGGATCCACATGCCAACATGCCAAAACAGGGTTCCATGCATACCATACACAGAAAAAAACAAAACAGCAATTTTTGTTACTTTACATGCCTTTCTAGCCCAATGCCTTGAGGTCTAAGTGGTGCTCAAAACAAAACATTTACCTGTTTGATTGGGAGACAACATAGGTCACTGTAACAGTCATGTATTGTGTGTAAGTGTATGTAGGTACCATGTGGAAACCAGGGCCAGTGAGGAGTTAATACTTGTGATACAACAGACCCCCACCCCCTCCAAAGATCACCATACACTAAGGGGCAGACGCTCTCAGGATCGACACTTGAAACAGTCAACACTGCCCTTCAGGACAGGGAGTGTGTTTGCATAACAGATGGTGTGAGATATGTCATCTCTATGTGCGTTAGAGTCGGAGTGTGTGTAGGGTGAATGTGTGTATTATTTCCGTACCTACCTTTCCCCATGGCCTTATTAATCATGGTGTCCGTGAAGGCCACCGATAAACAGGGTGAGTAAGGTGCTCAAACTACAGCAGCGCAGTCTGCCCTTCCACTATAACTTCTGTAGCAACATACACCATTTTGATGAGAATGAAGGTCATGCTCTTTGAATATTTGGAGGCATGCCATAGTCTGTAGTGACTGTTACAAGAGGATGATTCACGCAGATGAACGAGGCCTGAAATTCATCGGTTTTTACACATTCATGTACTCTATATTAATATTCAAGTTTTAAAATAAAGAAGTAGATGTATCAAGTCATTTTGCTGTCACTGTTATTTACATAATTATTGAGCATATGGAAATCAATTCATGTTTTGCAAGTTTAGCACAAACATTTTATATTCTTATAAAGGAGGTATAGCCACCTCAAATCTAGTCTCTTGGAGGTATAGCCGCCTCAAATCTAGTCTCTTGGAAGTATAGCTGCCTCAAATCTAGTCTCTTGGAGGTATAGCCGCCTCAAATCTAGTGTCTTGGAGGTATAGCTGCCTCCAGTCATGTCTCCGAGAGGTCGAGCTGTGTGAAATTGTGTTTGTAAGAGGTCTAGCTGCCTCAAAGCCCTACTACTAGCTGCCTCAAATCTAAAATGGAGCGATATTAATGTTTTCAGTCTGCATCACATTCATGCACTGATGGATTAGTCCATTGCCTAATGTGTCTAAACTCACAATATGATCCTTTAATTTTACCTTCCTATATACAGTAACTGTTGCCCAAGTCATTTAGTCCCTACTGATAATCTAGTTAATGTTACTACATGTTTAAAAAATTTTTTTATTAATTTTCGTCTGTTCAGGTGCAGAGGTGCATATGTCATGTATTTAGAAAGAAAATGACTTCTTGACTGAATCATGTAGACCCCATTAGTAGATTATCTAAATGCATGTAAAGACATGCAAATTATTGACAAAAATTCTATCTGTAGTTATCAGATTTGTACATGTAAAAGTAGTTAGTTCTTGGAGTTTGGGATTATTCAAGCCCAATTCATAAAAAGTTGGAACAGTATGGAAAATGCAAAAAAACTAACAAAAAGAGTCATCTGAAAATTCATTTCACCCTGTAATATATTGAAAACACATTATTAACACATTATTTGATGTTTTACTTTGTGAATTTAATTTATTTTTGAAAATATACACTCATTTCAAATCTGATGACCGCAACACACTCCAAAAATGTTGGGACAGTCGACTGTTTACCACTGTGTGACATCACCTTTTCTTTTAATAACACTTATTATATAACACTTTTAATAACACTTATAACAGTTGGTTAAGTTTGGCAAGCAGAATTTTCCCCCATTCATCCATTATGCATTTCTTCAGCTTCGCAACTGTATGGGGCCTTCGATGCCTTATTTTGTGCTTCATAAAGCGCAACACGGTCTCAATCGGACACAGGTCAGGACTGCAGGCCGGCCATGCTAGTACCCGCACTCTCTGCTTATGCAACCATGCGCTTATAATCCGGCCAGGATGTGGTTAGGCGTTGTCCTGCTCTGGATAGCAGCATATGTTGCTCCAAAATGTGTACATATCTTTCTGCATTAATGGTGCCCTCACAGATGTGCAAGTTACCCATGCCATGGGCACTGACACACACCCATACCATGACAGACGCTTGCTTTTGGACCTGACGCGTTTTGTCCAAAAACTATTTGAAAAGTTGACTCGTCGGACCACAAAACATGATTCCACTGTGCTGCTGTCCATCTCAGATGAGACTGAGCCCAGAGAAGTCGGCGGCGCTTCTGGACAGTATTGATGTATGGCTTCTGCTTTGCATATTAATGCCTTAACTTGCATCTGTGGATGCAGCGGCGAATGGTGTTGACTGACAAAGGTTTACCAAAGTATTCTCGAGCCCATGTCAGGATATCCATTACAGACTCATGGCAGTTTTTAAGACAGTGACGTCTGAGGGTTCGGAGATCACACGCATTCAGAAGTGGTTTTTGGCCTTGCCCTTTACGCACCGAGATTTGACCGGATTCCTTGAATCTTTTAATTATATTGTGCACTGTAGGAGGTGAAATGCCCAAAATCCTATTGATTTGTCTTTGGGGAATGTTGTTCTCAAAGTGTTGGATTATTCTGTTGGCAGATTGGCGAGCCTCAACTCATCCTTGCTCTTGAAGGACTAGGCCTTTTTTGGAGGCTCCTTATATACTATGATTAGACGATTGCCTCACCTGTTTCACATCACCTTCTTATTTCTTCTTATTTCTTATTACTTCTAGCATTTTCCATACTGTCCCAACTTTTTCGGAATTGGGGTTGTAGATGATCATGCAAAAATGAGTTTTCAATCTGATCTTCATTCTTTATTTGTTTATTATATGATAATACCTGTTTGTAGATTATTTTAGGTACCTATGAACCACCACCTCACAACCACAGATGGTCTTTTCTGAACAAAAACTGAAATATGATGAAAGGGGAATATGTTCTGCAAATGTCAATTAAACCAGTAACAGGGTAATTTAGTGCACCAAGTACTCAGCTGCACTGGACATTTTGGGTGATCCAGTAAAGTGTGATGTTAGGATTTTATGTGAAAACACAAAAGCAAGACTGTCAAAGTCTCTGTCTCCGACGCCTCCAGTGTAATAAAAAGAACCAGGTCGACAATGCTATATATCTCTTGTCCTCTTTGCTTAACAATCAGGTTTTTATTTAGCTAAAAGTTATTATTCTCACCAGAGACTTTTCATAGACAGTACATTGTGTCTTATCTGAGATCATTACCATACATTGTGCATTTTATTGTGTTCACAATAGACCACTGTCTCTTTGCAGATGGTTGAAGGGGTACTTCTCCTACGCAGTCTAAGACACTAGACCACTTTTTTTTTACTTGGTGTTATTGTGCCAAATGGACATGTACGAATCATGCTTCTAAGATGTCTAGCTCCCTCATATCAAGTCTCTATGAGATGTAGCTGTCTCAGATCATGTCTCTGAGAGGTTTTGCTCACGCAAATCATGCTGCAAAGAGGTCTATCTCCCTCAAATCATGTCTCAAACTGCCTCAAATCATGCTTCTAAGAGGTTTAGCGTCCTCAAATCATGTCTCAAACTGCCTGAAATTGCCTCTGAGAAGTCTAGCTGCCTCAAATCACATCTGTGAAGGGTGTACTTTCCTCAAATCACATCTCTGAAGGGTGTACTTTCCTCAAATCACATCTCTGAAGGGTCTACTTTCCTCAAATCACATCTCTGAAGGGTCTACATTCCTTAAATCACATCTCTGAGTGGTCCGTTTCAAATCACACATCTGAGAGGTCTAGCTGCTTCAAATCATGTCTCTGAAGGGTCCAACTGCCTCAAATGACACCTCAAAAGGCATTTTGACCAAATCCTACAAAGTGAAGACCCATATAGTAGTTTGTGATTTCACTGATTTTGCACTAAGGAACAAATAAGGCTATACATATTTATCTGGTGCCACAGTCAAAAAATAGGCACAGAATGGGGTATATACAGTTGCAATCAAAATGATTCAACCCGAATTGCAAAAATATTGTCAAAATTTACAGACTTTCAGGTGTTTGCAATGAACAAATCAAACAAAAACAATTGAAATAGTTCAACACAACGAATGCTTCAAGTGGTTTTCCCAAATTCAACTGAAAATGCAACTTATAATGACTTCTCCAGTCTCAAAATTATTCAACCCCTTCATGGCAAGCATCTTTAGTACTTAGTAGAGCACCCTTTTGCTGTTATGATCTGCTGCAAACGAGATGCATAGCCAGACACCAGCTTCTGGCAGCGTTCCTGAGGAATCTTAGCCCATTCCTCATGAGCAATGGCCTCCAGGTCAGTAATATTCTTGGGTTTGCGTGCTGCAACCGCCTTCTTCAAATCAAAAAGTCAGGTGACTGTGATGGCCCTGTAGAATCTTCAGGACTTCTTCTGCAACCAAGCCTTAGTGGAATTTGAGGTGTGCTTGGGATCATTGTCCTGTTGGAAGATCCAAAGACGCCCAAGCTTCAGCTTCCTCACAGACGGCATGGCATTTTCCCCTAGGATTTCCTGATACTTCAATGACTCCATCTTGCCTTCCACACGCTGCAGGTTTCCAGTGCCAGAAGATGAAAAGCAGCCCCAAAACATCACCGAACCACCACCATGCTTGACTGTGGACAGAGTGTTCTTTCTTCATTCTTCTTTCTCCAGACATACCGCTGATCCATCATGCCGAAAAGTTCCAGTTTTGTTTCATCGCTCCACAGAACAGAATCCCAAAACTTCTGTGGCTTATTTATGATTTTGATCCGACTTTTCTTGTGCTTTCGGGTCAGTAGTGGTGTATATCTTGGGGTTCTGGCATGGAAACTTTCTGCGTTTAGTACGCGCCATACCGTGCTCACTGAAACCTCAGTGCCTGTTGCCACCAAGTCTTGCTGCAGGTCTTTTGTAGTCACTCAAGGGTTCTTCACAACCTGCCTTCTCAGAAATCTGCTTGCAGCTGTTGATAGCTTCCTTTTTCTGCCCCGTCCGGGTATTTCATGTATTTTCTGCCCCTCGCCAGTTCAGGTATTTCATGTGTTCCAGCTCAAGCACACCTAGTGCAACTAATGAAGCCCATGATTAGTTGCATCAAGTGTGCTTGAGACAACACCTGTTTAGCATATTTGTGCTGTATATATATATATATATATATATATATATATATATATATATATATATATATATATGCACATAGACCAATTTGACACGTCTCCCATCACGGAATGTTTACTTCGGTGCTCGATGCTAAAGCAGAGGCTACATTTCAGACTCGGGCCTTATGCGATGCGCTGCAACAGGGGGAGACAGTGAGCGGAAGGCTGCACGTGTGGCCGTGCACTAGCTGCTTATATCTCCTCCTCGTCAGCTCGGTGAGCGTCGCGCCCGACAGCCGACGGGTACGGACCTCAGTGCTGAAGCGTGGGAGGAACACAGTATGGGTAAGTCTGAGCTAGCTGAGTGTTTGAGAAGACCTGCTGAGTTATAATGCAGTCGTTATAAGGGAACTCCAGACTGTCCGTGCAAAGCCTTTGTGCAGCGTTCACACAAACAAACGGTTTTGTCCTGCTGGGAGTTACATACATAAATATTAGTGTTGTCCTTGCTTTCGATTGGCTGTTACGGAACATTTCAATATCCATTAAGTAAGATGTGTGCACCCACGGTATTAAATAGTAAGTAAAAACACTCTATCAATCATTTTCATTTTCGCACATTGTGATCCACATATGTCACACACCTGACCTCTAAATTGACATTTTTAAGATCTTAATATCTTTGAACAAATAGAAATGGTAGGCACCTCGTTAGGGAGCCGCGTGACGGGAAGTGTAGTCTGGAATAGCTCATATCCACTTAACACAATGAGGAGGAAACGACGCTACCCATAGTGCATTGCTACAGATTTTTTTTTACGTCAACGGCAACGCGCTGGTTCTCCAAGATGGCGTCGTTCGGAAGGAGGCGCGGTGTCCCAGTCAACAGGGAGAGGTCAGTTAAGACTAAAACGTTAGCTCAAAACCATGTTTTGAATAAAAAATACTGGTGCTTGTGTTGCGCTCCGAGCCTGAACGTTTATCTGTAAGCTACCGAGTTGCGTGGTGTTTGAAACGGCTCTGGAAAGTGTGAAAACATTGTTTTCTTTCGCCTCATGTGATGTTTTTCTTGGCTTCTATGCTCAGAACTAGCTAGCTAGCTTGCGTTGAAATAAACTAAAATCTTTACGCTACGTTTTAAAAATGAACTAACAAGACGGTGAAACAAGTATGTTGTCTTAATGTGTTTTAAAATAACTTTAAATAGGTGACACGAATTTTGTTTGACAGAATTTTGCCTCCTGAGCTAGCTAGCAAAGAAATGCAGGATACAAGTTATTCAACTGACATCTAGTTAGCAGTCACGGCCATCAAAGTCCTGTAGCGTTGGCTGGTTAGTAACTTATAAAATGTTTAAACGCCAAACGTTTTTTTTTTGTTTTGTTCTTTTTTCATACACCTATGAATTTTGCAGAAACTAACATAAAAAGCCACTAGTAGTAAAGCACCAAATAATCGCATCTTTGTCTTAGCTTTGATATTTATTTATTTTTTTTCTCTTCACTGTCCACGTGCTCACGGCTAATAAATAAAGACAGGTAAATGTTTAACCTCTGCCATTTTTAGGGACAAAAACATAAACACGTTAGCTGCCTGAAACAAAATCTGGACAATTGAAATGGGGAAAAAAATGGATTCATATATTTAGTTATTTTTGAGTACTGATGCATTTTCCCATTACAAGTAATGGCAGTTTTCTAACAATGCACAAGTCTAAACCATTAAATTTAAAGATGCTCATTTGCCAATCTGCAAATATTTTAGGAAAAAGTGCATATTGTTGTCAGTCAAACATTTGTTCAGACATCCCCATATTATCTGCACTAAAGCGGACTCCCTAATCCATCTCTTATTTCACGTTTGTCTGTTTTCGTGATGCTAGGGATGCTGTGAAAATGGCCAAGCATGGCACTTTCAATTTCAGATGAAATGTGTGACCAAAAATGTTACCCATGTTTGGCCCAGGGCTTTTTCCATTACAGGTTTAAAACACCACCTGAAATCTCCGTTAATATGTAGACCAAAAATATGTATGTATAACATATGTTTTATGTATTATTTATGTTTGGGTTTTCTTTGTGCTTGGTTTTGACTTTTCATTCATGAAGTCTTTCAGTCCCTCCAGGACTTTGTGATTGCAGAAATGAACTCAAACTCCACAATGTTTGGAGGAGCGTGCAGTTACCGCAGATTTTCAGCAGATTTGGGCCAAGACGTGTCACGTGACGTCATCACAACACGCATTCAGCCTCCTTCTTCGATTCACGTGCGTCGACCATGAGTACAGCTAAAAGGTCTCGTTTACCGACACTGCGAAAGACCGTGCAAAACTGTTTCTTGCGATTGCAATTCCGCCAATTCGAGTACAAAAGTACAATTTCAAGCACAAAAAACTCTGCAAGCTGCGTCGCAAATTTTGAAAAAAAGCCACAGGGAAATCAAGCATTTTTGGCCGCAACAATCACAAAAAAAGTCTCTGAAATCCTGTACGAACTGGTCTATTATTCCATTGTAGTATTTCAGTTGTCAATTCTCATAGCATAAAATTAATAATAAAGCCAATATTTTTAATTTCAGTGTATCAGTACATGATCCAGTTAATTATTTTCAAACATTAATAAGAAAAATCAAACATAGAAAGCCTGGAAAGTATAAAAATCAGTCTGACTATAAGAACCCTGAATGTATCTGCTCGATTAGATTTGTAAGTTTAAACAATGAAATATTTGTTTCCTAAGTGATCTTTGATTGGGTGATTTTAGAAACATTGCTAGATTTTGCTGTTACCCAATGAATGACTTGGGCTTCTTTTTTCCCCCAACTTTAGGGGAGTGATGGCAGCGGCGGGCGATTGTTACATCGTGCACGAGATCTACAATGGCGAGAATGCGCAGGAGCAGTTTGAGTATGAGCTGGAGCAGGCACTGGAGGCACAATATCCCTACATTGTCATTGAGCCGACGCGCATTGGAGACGAGACGGCGCGCTGGGTGGCTGTGGGGAACTGCCTGCACAAGACGGCCGTACTAGCGGGCGCCGCATGTCTCTTTACACCACTGGCATTGCCTGCTGATTATTCTCGCTACATAGCTCTGCCCGCTGGCACCCTCAGCTTGGCCTGCGCCGCTCTCTACGGCATCTCATGGCAGTTTGACCCGTGCTGCAAGTACCAGGTGGAGTACGACAGCCAGAAGCTTGCGCGTCTGCCGCTGCACACGCTCACCTCATCCTCGCCCGTGGTGCTGGTGCGCCGCGACGACGTGCACAGAAAGAGACTGCACAACACGATAGCGCTCGCCGCCCTGGCCTACTGCGCCAAGAAGATCTACGAACTGTACACCGTATGAACGTACACAAACGCACACACACGTGTACTGATACATCATCTCACACACATGTACACACACACACACACACACACACACACACACACTCGCAGTGAGGGAGGTGAGAAGCACTACTAAATAAAAACAGCAGACACAAATGTGACAGAAAGCCAACAGGCAGATGGATGCAGGGACGGAGAGAGCGTTCACCCAGAACAGGAAGAACCTAGCAGCGCTCTCTTCTTCACTCTTTTCCCATCTGTGCGCTTCAACAGAGGAACGGAATACCGGGTGGGATGAGAGGATGAATGGATGAGAAGACTGTGCAAGGGGGGGGGTTATGGTTATTGGAGAAGTAAGATTCTTCCCCTCTTTTTCTTCACTGTTAAGTGACATCAGCAATGCGCTTGACAACCCCCTCCCCCACCTTTTCTCTCCTTGCCCCTCTCTGAGCTCCTGCACCAGCGCGGAGACTGTCAGACCGTGACCACGTGGTGGACCGGCGAAAACACAGACATGTTTTAAGTATTACTTTGAAGCCCTGTCTCTCCCCTCCCCCTGTGTAGTTTTACTGTACCCTGCCTCGGTGCATCACCTTTTCATTAAACAGTAGGAGATTTAACCTCAGTCATCTTTGCCGACCATTTATTTGACATTTCATTTCAGTGCTCTTAGTAGGGTTGGGAAATAAAGGCAATCTTTGTTTTCTGACATACTTCTAGTACATAAGTCTAAAACTACAGGGCCCCCCAAAGTCTCCATACGTAGGGGACCATGTACACCAGCACCAGGTCGGTTGTGCCTTCGTCGGTTGATGTTCGTGTACGTCAACTTCTCGGTTGGTCCACAACACTTCCAGTCTTTTTGAATTTGTTAATAAGTTTGACAACAGAGTCGTGTGTGATGTGCTTGCCATGTTTCCTGTTAAAGTCCATCGCAACCTTGCGACAGCTTCCTGATCCAGCCATGAGAAGGATTTCAATACGTTCTTCTTTTGTTAAAGGTATTCTTAAAGGCTATCTGAAAAAAAAACATATATAATGTTTAAAAAAATTACAATTTTGGAAGACATTTAGCTAAAAAGTGTTCATTTCCCCTATGTATGGAGACTTTTGGGATACCCTGTAGTCTGCATGGAAACATTCAGACTTGAAAGCAGTTATTAATTCTGTTTCTGAAGTGTAGAAGGCTTTTGTC
The DNA here is from genome assembly GCA_023630585.1 of Cranoglanis bouderius. Taxonomy (NCBI): domain Eukaryota; kingdom Metazoa; phylum Chordata; class Actinopteri; order Siluriformes; family Cranoglanididae; genus Cranoglanis; species Cranoglanis bouderius. Next base: position 13,412,699 of record CM042554.1, read on the forward strand.
ACTTTATTGCCACTAGATCAGTGGTCACCTGTTCCTGGAGATCTACCTTCCTGAAGACTTTAGCACCAAACGTTGTACTCACCTGACCATCTAATCATTGCCTTAAGAAGTTCCTGATCAACTAAAACAGGTGTGTGAGATTTTGGTTGGAGTTGAAACCTGTAGGAAGGTAGATCTCTTGGAACAGGGTTGGTGACCACTGATCTGGTGGCAATAAAGTTACCCCTGCATGCACACTAGCATCATTTGCTTTCTGTGAATGGGTTTTTCTCAGTTTCCTGCGCCCGGACATTAATCCAGTGGTTCCATCCCTGTTTCTGTCTTTTCCCAACTGCAATTTCTATCTGGGTTTAGTTCTCATTCAAAAGTCTGATTTGCTGGCCGGATATCTGCTGTTCAAATAAGGCTGTCCAGTATTCAAGGATGCATAATTGCATAAATTGCATAGTGCATAAATTTAACACAGCACCAGTTCTCAGACTTTGCTACCTGTAAATGTTTTCCCACATACACAATGACTGAAACAGTGTTTCCAGTTTGAACACTGATCTCAAAAGCATTTGTATTACTTATACTTGGCATGCTCTGAATGGATATAAAATGAAATTAAGTTATGTTCAAAGTGGAGCTATAGTGGATATTAACCTCTATATAAGATGTGTGTATATACAGTCAAAAATAAGTACAGCCCATGGAAATTGATGGCTTTTTTGACATATTTGGACAAGCAAACATTTGATCATCTTTGAAACAGTGTCTATTAATAGAGTTGATATACTTGAACAAAACCACAAGGAAAAATAGCTTTTTCAATCATTTATTCAACAGAAATATCAGTAGATGTGATATTCTTCTGTGGAAAAAGTAAGTACACCCTTGGCCTCAGAAGCTAGTATTGCCCCCCTTTAGGAGAAATTGTAGGCGTTTTGCATAATTGTCCAACAGGCTTGATGGAATTTTTGACCACTTTTCCATGCAATATTCTTTCAGTTGCACGATGTTTGAGGGTTTTCATGTACTGCCCGTTTCAAATCCCCCCACAACATTTCAATGGGATTCAAATCTGGTCCTTGACTAAACCATTCCATGACCCTCCATTTCTTCTTTTTGAGCCATTCCTTGGTGGATTTGCTAGTGTGCTTAGGATCATTATACTGTTGAAATGTCCACTTTTGGTTCAGCTTCAACTTTTGGACAGATGGCCTCACATTATCTTCAAGCACTCTTTGATATGATGCAGAATTCATAGTTGAATTAACGAATGCAAGCTGTCCAGTCCCTGAGGCAGTGAAGCAACCCCAAACCATAACATGTCCACCACCGTGCTTCACAGTTGGTATGAGGTGTTTCTCCTGAAAAGCTGTCTTTGGTCTGTGCCAAACATGTCTGCTGTTACTGTGGCCAAACAGCTCTATCTTTGATTCACCTGTCCAGAGCACATTATTCCACAAGGCCTGGTCTTTGCCTATATGCTCATTGGCAAACTGTAGTCTTGCAAAGGCTTTTTCCTGGCACGCCTCCCATGCAGGTCAAATTTGTGCAATCTCTTTCTGATTGTAGAAGCATGCACTTTGACACCAACAGCTGCAAGTCTTACTAGCAGATCCTGTGATGAAATTTTGGGGTTATTGGAGACTTATTTTTGCATCAGACAGTCTGCTCTTGGGCTGAATTTGCTGTTACGGCCAGTCCTGGACAAATTGGCAGTCGTTTGAAATCTGCGCCATTTGTAGATTATTTTCCTTACAGTGGAATGATGCATTTCAAATAATTTGGAGATCTTTTAAAATCCCTTGCCAGACTCATAGGCATCCACAACCTTTTTTTCTGAAGGCCTTACAGAACTCTTTAGATCTTGGCATGATGATGTCACACACCTCAATAACAAAGGGAACACCAGACACTAGATATGAGATGGGTATAAATAAAGACGGGTTCCACCTGCACTCCCTTAGCAGGTTCTAATCACTGGCATCCAATCTTGAACAGCTGGTTCCAATTTTACGGATTTGAAGGTGTGATAAATGTAGTGGTGTACTTACTTTTTGCCATGTGACTGATCTGTTTTTTGTTAATTTAAATTGTGAAAATTACTACAAAAGTCAATTTTATGTGTCATTTGATAGTGTATCAATTTCATTAATAGACACTGTTTCAAAGAGGATCAAATGTTTGCTTGTCCACATATGTCGAAAAAGCCAACAATTTCCTTGGGGTGTACTTAGTTTTTCACATGACTGTGTGTGTGTATGTATGTATATACAGTTGCAATCAATTATTCAACCCCTTCATGACAAGCATCTTTAGTACTTAGTAGAGCACTCTTGCTGTTATGACCTGCTGCAAACAAGATGCATAGCCAGACACTAGCTTCTGGCAGCGTTCCTGAGGAATCTTAGCCCATTCATCATGAGCAATGGCCTCCAATTCAGTAATATTCTTGGGTTTGCGTGCTGCAACCGCCTTCTTCAAATCCCACCAGAGATTTTCTATGGGATTCAAGTCAGGTGACTGTGATGGCCCTGTAGAATCTTCCAGGACTTCTTCTGCAACCAAGCCTTGGTGGAATTTGAGGTATGCTTGGGATCATTGTCCTGTTGGAAAGTCCAATGACGCCCAAGCTTCAGCTTCCTCACAGATGCCGTGACGTTTTCTCCTAGAATTTCCTGATACTTCAATTAATCCATCTTGCCTTCCACATACTGCAGGTTTCCAGTGCCATAGGATGCAAAGCAGCCCCAGAGCATCACTGAGCCACCACCATGTTTGACTGTGGACAGTGTTCTTTCTTCATTTTTGTTTCTCCAGACATACCGTGGATCCATCATGCCGAAAAGTTCCAGTTTTGTTTCATTGCTCCACAGAACAGAATCCCAAAACTTCTGTGGCTTATTTATATGATTTTGAGCCGACTTTTCTTGTGCTTTTGGGTCAGTAGTGGTGTACGTCTTGGAGTTCTAGCATGGAAACCTTCTGCATTTAGTACGTGCCATACTGTGCTCACTGAAACCTCAGTGCCTGTTGCCACCAAGTCTTGCTGCAGGTCTTTTGCAGTCACTCAAGGTTTTTTCACAACATGCCTTCTCAGAAATCTGGTTTCAGCTGTTGATAGCTTTCTTTTTCTGCCCTGTCCGGGTATTTCATGTATTTTCTGCCCCTCGCCAGTTCAGGTATTTCATGTATTCCAGCTCAAGCACACCTAGTGCAACTAATTAAGCCCTTGATTAGTTGCATCAAGTGTTCTTGAGACAACACCTGTTTTGAGGGATTCTGTTCAGGGGGTTGAATAATTTTGAGACTGTAGAAGTTGCCTTTTCAGTTGAATTTGGGGAAACCACTTGAAGCATTCATTGTGTTGAACTATTTCAATTGCTTTTGTTTGATTTGTTCAGTGCAAACAGCTGAAAGTCTGTCAATTTTAACAATAAACCTGATTTGCAATGGGGGTTGAATAATTTTGATTGCAACTGTATAAAATATACACGCACAACACTCAACGGAGTTAAAAAAAAAAAAAAAACTCACTTTTATAGAATAGCTTTATTTTGGGGTTTTGTTTTATGTTTCCACACAGAGATGGAGAGCTTAAACGCTTCAGCTGTTGGCCCATTTACAGATTAAAATCTCACAGATCTACTTGTGCTCCTCTTTTTCAGATGCAAACACTAATGTAGGTCATGTTATTAATTTAAGGTTTAGGTCTCAAACATAAATTAAGTGTCGATGAAAGTACACCAGAGAGTATAATTTGTAAGGATTAGTACTGTGTTAAGTTGTAGCCAGAACCTTGTCCCTTTCTCCAAGCAACGTGGGTTCATGAGGATGAATTATGACCAGGTGAAATTGTTCCTTCTGAAATATGGAACGTTCGGGAATTGTAAATTACAGTTTATTACCTATAATGCTTTTACCAGAGCATTTTATGGCCCAGTGTATAGTGCTGGAGGTTTATTGAAATGTCTTAATGAGTTCAGGAGATGAGCACCTCAAATGGACAGACGAGTCCATGGAAACATGGCATGCCACATTAACCCTTCTGACAAACATAAAAAGAAATGCAAACTTCGAACCAGACCACAAAGCTATAACTATGCTATAAAGTAAAATTGCTAAAGTTTTCATAGCACGAGTGTTCAGTCATCTCTTCGAGGGTGCAGTTTGGAGGTTTTCATTTCAACCTGATACAACTTGTTTAGTTATTTGAACACTGGTTGATTAAACAAGTAAAATGAGTACCTGTTTGCTTGGAGGGAAAATCTTCAGCCATAATTAGCCTCAAAATAAGATTGGGCACTCCTTTATTAGCAGTGATGGGGCAAGTTTCTGAAGTAGGATTCATTTTTCTCTCTCTCTCTCTCTTTTTTAAATAAACATTTCCAAGGAGCACTTCTTTGGGGGAAGTTTTTGTGAACAGGATGTTCATGAATAACAAATGTCTTGTGTAAATGCTTCATAGAAATGAATTTATTTGAACATGGTCATTGATAAATGAGGCTTTAAAAGGAGTTAGTAAACTGAAGGTGACATCATTTGAAATTAGGTCACAGTCTGAAGCATCTTGGTGTATAAATACAATGCAGTGCTGCCCACTCTGCAAAGTAAATGAATGCCTCTAATTTTACAACATTTTTCTGCCTCGCTTCATCACCGAAGCACATAATCAAGTACCAAGAAAAAAAAAAAGTAAAAAGAGACAGAATCCAAGGTGATGAAAGACATGTAGGACTGCGTTGTTCTAAACAGCAATTGTTTTTTTTTTTTTTCCTTCCTGAAGTTACTAGGTACAATGTCACTTGAAGAATGAAAAAGTAGTAGTAGAGGGGGAAAATGACTAAAAGGTTCAATATGGGAACTAAGGCAATAGTTTAGGGAAACAATACCACAGAGAACGTCTTAATACCCTTGTCTTTTATTCTATTTATTAGCTTGATTACATTACAACAACCATCATTCAAGGTCTATGTTCAAATGGCAATATTATATCTTTAAAAAAAAAAATCACTTTATAGTGCAGCAGGTAGCACTAGTATAGTGTGGTACCACCTCACAGCTCCAAAGTTCCTGGTTCAATCCTGAGCTTGTGTTACTGGCTGCATGTTCACGTGGGTTTCCATCAGGTTCTCCATTTTCCTCTCATTGCCCAAAAACATGCCAGTAGGTGGACTGGCTACTCTAAAATGCCTCTAGGTGTGACGGTGTGTAAACGGTGTCCTGGGATGGACTGGCGTTCCATCCATTGTGTATTTCTGCCTCGGTCTCGGTGTTCCCAGGAAATGCTTATCAAATATGTTAAAAGAGCTGCTTGTAAGCTCTGCTTCAGCGCTAGTCGAGCCTAGTTCTGGGCCAGAAAGATGCAAACAGAAGCCTGAAGTGGAGAAACTAACCAGATCTTCTACATGGCAATATTTATGGTATAGTTGAAATTCTGTTATCATTAAACTTCTAGAAACACTGTTAAAAATGCGTTCAGACACAAGACAAAGACGATTTTCTGTAGAGGCGATCTTACTCTGTGAACTGTAGCTGCTACTTATTGTTCTTTTATTCCCTTCTCTTTCTTGGCTCGAGAGGCCATCAATCTGAAGAAGGCGGCTGGCCAGAGAGTGCGGAGGTAGACAGCGAGAGCGGGCAGCGGCCCAGCTAATAATACATCTTTCTGTCTGTAAGTGACAGCCTTCAGAACAGCGTGAGCCACGTCCACTGGGTCCCGTCCTGCTGCTGTGGTCTTATCCATCACTGAGAAACAACAAAACGGCAATAAACAAGTGCATTCAAGGTGCCGTAAATGTTTAAGGTGCCACTGTAGTCGCTACTTGTTATGCCCTACATCCATATCAGGTAAGTGAAATAGTCCATATCAAGTAAGAGAGAGAGAAAAAAAAAAAGAGTCATGTCTGGCAATATTTGAATTTTTTACAGACAGCACCAATATTATGGTATGCAAGTTAGAGGTGTGTATTGAAATTAAAAGGTCTAAGGAGTGTCGGGTTTTCACTCTTCTGCTGGAGATTTTGAAGCTCGCAGGATAAACAGGAAAGATACATTTCCAGTAACATTTAGTAAAACTTCATTTTGTATGGAATGGAATAGCACCACAGAGTGTGCTGTTGTAGGAAATTAATCAAAGACACCAAAAAAACACCAATAACTGCCACAGCAATTAGCCAGAGATGACACTGACTCAGCCCATGCAGGATTTTGCAGAGTTTTTGTGATTGTTGCGGCCAAAAATGCTTGATTTTGCTGATGATTTTTTTTGGTGCTTTTTTTTTTGCGTAAAACTACTTGAATGGCTAAATTGCAACGGCCCTAATTTGTCTTTCGCAGTGATGCTTGTTGGTAAATGAGACCGTTTAGCTGTCATGTTTTATTCCTTACATATTGCGCCTGTCAAAACCACACACACGTGCGCCACTGCTGACAGAAGGAAGGTTTAATTGCAGTGGAAAATTGCTACTCGATTACTCCCCATTAAAGACATTTTGTCATGGCAGTTCACCAAACATCTGTTTATTAAGTCTTACAAATAGCTGACTTAATAAAATTAGACACAAGGCACATCCCTATTCAGGTCGTCTTCTTGGAGCATATGATTCAGTAATCTGAAGTGAAGAGTATAAGTCTGGGTCTCTCATATCACACACACTTACCGCCATATTTGGATCCATCTCCAGTAACAGCGTTGAGTGACAGGTTGGTTCTAATGTATCCAGGGCTGATGACTGACACATGTAGGCCGAATCTTTCCATCTCGGCCCGTAGGCAGTCGAAGTATGCCTGCGTCGCGTGCTTGGAGGCTGCATCTAAAACAAACAACAAATGTTCATGTGTGCATTATTTTAAATCATGAAATTAGCAATAACCGAATAAATACATTCCAATAAATTCCCCAATATTAATTGCTTGTTGGTAGATGTGAAAATCCTGTTGACTGTTTGTCGTTCTACATAATTCCTCAAAAACGGTATTAAAAAACTGTAAATCTGCACTTGTTTTATGGCATACAATAAAAATTAAAAAAAAAAAAACATGACACAACCAGGGTTAAAAATGGTATATACACCCACTGTCCACCTTATTAGGAACACCTGCATGTTCATGCAGTTATCTAAATCAGCCAATCATGTGGCGGCAGCAGCACAATGCATAAAATCATGCGGATACAGGTCAAGAGCTTCAGTTAATGTTCACATGAAACAGGGCCGTTTCTGGCCATTATGGCACCCTAGGTGAGGTTCCTATTGGAATAAGTATAATCATGCTTTACGACCGTGGGGAGCAAAAAAGCATCTCATGAATGCAGGATGAAATACAGCTTCTTTCCCAGAGCTATAAAACAGCTGAACACTGATGCCTAATTCCACCCCCCTAAACACACACACACACACAAACACACACACACATGCAACTGCACATGTACTTATTGTCTGTCCACCTGTCTTATTGTCTTACTGTATCATTTTGTTTAATTTACTATTTTATATTTATGTGTCTGTGTTTTATATTGTTGAGAACTTGTGGAATACCATTATAATCTAGTTGTTTTGCACAGCAGTACAATGACAAAGTACTCAACTCAACTCAACTCAACTCTCAAGCACAGACTCGACTCAAGCACAGACTCACCGAAACTGGACAGCTGAAGAGTAGAAAAAGACCAGGCGATTTTTTTTTCTACTAATCTTCAACTGTCCAGTTTGGATGAGTCTGTGCCCATGATAGCCTCAGATTCCTGTTCTTGGCTGACAGGAGTGGAACCCAATGTGGTCTTCTGCTGTTGTAGCCCATCCACCTAAAGGTTTGATGTTTTGTGCATGCTAAGATGCTTTTCTGCTCACCACGGTTGTAAAGTGATTATTTGAGTTACTATAGACCTCCTGGTAGCTCGAACCAACCTGGCCATTTTCCTCCGACCTCTCTTACCAACAAGGTGTTTCCACCCACAGAACTGTCACTCACTCAGTTTTTTTTTTTTTTTTGTTTCTTTGTTTGTTTGTTTTGTTTTTCACACCATTTTATGTAAACTCTAACCGTGGCCTGGATGTTGGTTCCAGAAGGGCTGGTTTTAGTATTTCAGAAACTGCTAATCTCCTGGGATTTTCACACCACAGAGATTACATTTTTTCTTCATTCTGATGTTTGATGTGAACATTAACTGAAGCTCTTGACCTGTACTGTATCTGCGTGTCCAAAAGTATCCAGACACCTACTCATCCGACATTTCTTCTAAAATCATGTTCAAGCCTACACTAACACCCTGTAATAGCCTCTATTGGAAACTTCTGGAATATTTATGCAGGGATTTCATTCTATTCAGCCACAGGAGCACTACTGATGTCAGACAATGAACTCTTTAGTGTATAGCAAAAACAAAAGAATTGGCTTTGCCTTTCCAATACTTTCGGAGGGGACTGTATATGGCCATTTGGAGCACTGGACAGATATAGTGGGAATGAGTTACACCACTATTGTGTACATTTTCAGTTGTAAAAAAAAACAAAAAAACAAAAACCCCCGGAAGGCCTCTGATCATTTAGGAGCAACACTGGAAGGAATCGTAGATGTATGACCATTTACTAAATGCCCAGAAATGCAGAATTTCTCATCTGCCATCTACCCTCTGACACCACTAGGTCTGAAACTCAGCCCTGATCAAGCTCTGATCTAGAAATCCACTTTTGATTAGCACATGTTTTTTTGGAAAGGGCAAATCAGGGATAGGATATGTGTATACTCACAAGCAGATCTGTAGGGAATGGCGATCTTCCCCTGCACGCTGCTGATGACGACTATGTGTCCAGCACCTCGTTCCACCATGGAGGGAAGAATTGCTAGGAAAAGTGAAGGAAAAGAAGAAGAAAGGATGCGTTTCAGGAGTTTTGATTCTTAAATCCCTGTTTTATTCAATATCCCTTCCAATGTAGACATCTCTGAATCTAAATAAGGCCGCTTCTTAGTCACATTAACAGGGTGGATCTTTTAGATGCTACAGACACAATTAGGCTAAATCAAATAAGTATGCTAAAACAATATGCAACCTAACAGACACTTAAAACTCTTAAAACATATGAATGCAGTTCATAATCGTTGGCAAATTGCCGAGGTATAAGAGGAATAAAACATGTAAAGACGTGTTGTTTTATTTCCTATTTAATTAGTTAACAATTATCACACAATTATCACAAGTCCTACTGCTCATCATAGTTCACAGCTCATATATTCTGGGATCACTCCTTTCTTTCTAGTACTATTATCATATTAGTATTAGGCTTTCTCTCAGTGCTACAATGTTTATATTTGTTCCAACTGTTCCACCTTGCATCTTTTCTCGCACCGTACCTCTTCGGTTAACGTAGTTAACTGTGCTATTTTTTTTCACACGACTCTATATCTGTGCTGCAGCTGTTACCTTGAGTTAGAGCAACAGGGCCGAAGTAGTTTGTGTCCATGACATCCTTCTGCACAGAGACGTGTGTGTCCAGGATAGAACCGCGGTAGCTAATGCCTGCGTTGTTAATGAGGACGTCCACGTGACCGTGGCATTTCAGAATCTCCACTGCTGCGCTGGCGACTGTCTCCGTGTCAGAGAGGTCAAAGGTGACTGTGCAGGGTGTATAGGTCTGACCAGACAAACAAAGATACAAATAACATCTGTAAGTCATAACATCTAATAACATGTAATAACATGTAATAACATCTATATAAGTAGAGGCTGTCAGAGGTGAGAACTGTAAATTTTTTTTTAAAAATGGTGGCTATTATGTGTAAGTCTGTCTGTGTACCTTTGTTTTGCCATCTGTTTTAACCCTTAACTCCTCTACGACCTCCTGTAGTCTCTTCTGGTCGCGTCCACACAGGATAAGTCGTGCTCCCGCAGCATGAAAAACTCGCGCACATTCTGAGGAAACCCTACACATGTGTTAGGCCTCCAAAACATGGGGGGGGAAAAACCCTCAATGTGCTACATATTTATAACTATTGTGTGATAAGTGTAACCAAGCATCAGATGATGATTAATACTTAGTCCTATAGAATTATTGGCACTCCTAAAATTTAAATTTTCTGTATGGAGACAATAACAGCATGGAGCCTCTTCCTGTAATGTCTAACCAGGCTGGAGAGACTTGTTGAGGAATATGTGGTCCACTCTTCCGTCCAGAACATTTTTATATTCCTAAGTTCTATGCATGTGGACTTCCTTATTCGATTCAGACCATGGGTTTAAATAGATTCTAGGTTTACCACGGGTGTAAACTCAGAGACGGAGTCGGTCACTGCAAAACATTGATATTTATGTCCCAAAAGCATTTCATTATCACGTTGAAAGGAGGGATTTGCAACCTCATATTTATACCCCAAAGAAATGGTCAACAACTGAGTTCCTGGAGTTCCTGGGGACATTTTAAGCAAGCAAATTCAGATAACCAGATTGTTTTTTTTTCAAGCATGACCAAATATGTTTTCATTTATTTTGAATAGTCAATAAAGGTGTCAATAATTTTGCAACGTTTTATATGTGAGAAAACAGCATTACTTTAAAGAAATGTCATACGTGTATGCTTTTGTTAGAGAAAATATAAGAATCTTGTTTGAGTGGACAATTTGGATCGATGGGCCTCATTTATCAATCTTTTAGTAAAGTTGTGTTTAAATGTTTGCGTAAGCCAAACTGAACTAAAAAATTTCTGCCGGATTTACAAAAGTTTCGTAAACGCCGATTTTCTTCATATTCACGTGTTGATGTACGTTAATTACCTGCACGTTACCGGACGCATGCATGACACAGCTGGTTTGCATTTAGTGACGCCCACAAAACGCCATAAAAGGCAGAGCTCAGAGAGCAGAAAGCACACAGTGACTACAAAGTGGCGGCTGTGGCTCAGGTGGTAGAGCGGGTTGTCCACTAATCGTAGGTTTGGCGGTTCGAATTCCTGGCCCACGCGACTTCATGTCCCGAAGTGTCCTTGGGCAAGACGCTGAACCCCAAATTGCTCCTGATGGCAGGCAAGTGCCTTGCATGGTAGCTCTGCTGCCATTGGTGTGTGGGTGAAAGAGACACAGTGTAAAGCGCTTTGTGAACCGCGAAGGTTAAAAGGTGCTATGTATGCGCAGACCATTTACTAAATGGCCAAGAATGCAGTACATATATAAGAATTTTTAAAAAATATTATTTAGCAGAATAACCAGTGGAGTCCCAGCACCCGAAAAGGCCAAAACATGGTGAAAACCCAAGAGTCCTCACTGATGCTGTGCTGGAAAAGCAGGACACTATGCTCAGAGCGGTGGAGGACATTGCAGCAAATCTAATAGACATGAGTTCAAGTTTTAAGCGAATATGCCAAGCACAGCAAAAAAAAGTGAAAATAAAGCTTGTGATGTCAATTTAACAGATGGCTGAATTTCTCGCTTTTTTTGCCAGAAACCTTTGCTTCATTGATGCATGATGTGGTGCTGATATGCAATAATCACACTTCGGGCTGGAGGAGGAATGGCTCTGATGTATTCAGGAATAAGTCACGCAGCACACTGGAGCATACGGCTCATTGCAGGTTGAGACATACCAGATTTCTTGTGTAAATGCTTGTACAAAAGATTTACAAATAAATCTGTTCGTATCCAGTTCGATAAATGAGGCCCACGGTGTGTAATGTTTATTTCAGACAATCATTTTAGGTCATTCGCATGTTCATTAATTAATGTTCATTACCTTTGCCCAGGCCTGAACTGGCTCCAGTGATCACCACCACTTTATCCTGGAGAACTTGCTTTCTTCTCATTCTATGGATGATCTGCAGTAACAACAGCAGACCGACTGCACCTACAGCCAGCGGCCCCACACCAAAACCTGCTAAACGCTCCATTCGCCTAAACACACACACACACACACACACACACACGCAAATCAACAACATTCTCTTCATCATTTATCTACCAGGGATTCTTAAGCTCCAGGGCTGGAGGATCACTGCATTTCCACGTTTTTCTACTCCACCACACTATCCATCTCATGGCGCATGGCAGGTTTAATAATAGAGCTGATATGTCTGATCAAATGTATTAGAACAGGAAAAAAACAACAACATTAAATTGTAGATGGGTGGAGATAGGAACTCTTGATAAAGATCCCATGCAGCAGTGGTGGTCCAGCAGCAGGATCCTGCACAGTTTGGTGACATCTTCTGAACTCAAGTGTGTTGAGTTAGGTGTGTTTGGAGAGGAAGATCACCAAACTGTCATCAGGCTTCTCTGATTTACGTCATTCAGCCCTTTGCCAAAATGTACTCTGACCTTTTTATATGGCTGCTTTCCTCCAAACCTTCTTATACCAACCTGAAATGGGTTTTCTGGCAACAGCAAAACAGGAACAGTTTTAAACCATCAGATAAAGCCACTTTTATATTATAATCCACACAGAAACACTTGGTGTCTTTTAACCTTCCTACAACAGTTAGACTTTTTGCTAGGACATTTGTGCATCTCAGACAGGTGGCATGTACTGAGAAGGGAGTGCACTCTTTAAGAAAATCCACGGCTTTTAGTTGGCAATTAAATTTACATTAGTGTCATCTCACAGAACGCTGATTATGCTCAACACAAAGCAAATATGTCATACTTAAATAGTTCATGTTACATGCTTGAGATTGATTTTTATATAATAATAATAATAATAATAATAATAATAATAATATAAAAATATAAATAATATAAACTATTTCTGTACTGATTTAGATCTATTTTTGGGCCATTATCTTGTTGAAAATTCTTTACACAACCAAGTTGGTACCTCCTGGCAGAGGCAACCAGGTTTTGGGTTACAACATCCTGGTACTTTCTTCATTTCTTCCTAATGGTGTTACTTAGAAGAAAATGTGGCAGAAAGTTTTTTATTACATTATTATTGTGGTCCATATTTATGTATTTTTATATTCTTTACCTGACTTGTGCAGGTCAACTATAATCTGCCCCTTTCTCTGAGATGAAAGTGCTTTGGTTTTACCCATGAACAGGGATTTTACATGTGCACAACCTCATATTTATACCCTAGGGAAACAGGAAATGGTCAACAACAGAGTTCCAGGGAACGTCAAGCAATTTAAAAATAGAAGAATTTATTCTTACTGAAATGCACTCTATCCACTATATAGATCATTTTTTGGCTTTGTGTCATCAAAAAAAAAAAATCTTACAATTTATTTAGTATTTCCTATTATAAGATTACAGTAAACCAAATATAAGGTTATTAAACCTATTTCTAGACATTTTACTCAGTTCGAGTTTGAAATAATCTTGTTCCTATTGGTAGATATTTTTTCTTATTTTAAGCATTTATTTCCATAAAGAAGCAACATGATCTGCAATAGAGTAAATAAAAAGCTTGACATTAGTCAAAATGGCTAGAAATACATGCTTAATAGGCTTAATAATCTTATATTTAATTCATTGTGAACTTATAATAGGAAATACTAGATAAAACTGACTATATTTAAGATATTGCTAAGACATCATTTTTACAGTGTGCCAGTCACACTAATGTGTGTGTGCGTGTGTGTTTTATAGATATCTGTTCATTTCCTAATCATAAATATGAAAAGCATAATTTAAATGAAAACAATTTTAAAATGTTGTAAATATTGGTTAATAAATGGGTTTTCTGGGTGGAATATTCACAAATAAAAGGCATTAATGAGTGAAAAAAATACACATCATGGTGCATAATTAGATTAGTTAGAGTAATTATATTTGATAATTAGATTTGTTGGATGTTTGTCAAATTAATCTGTGCTTCAATCTTGAGGTTGATTATGATTTCTTTGTTTTATTTTCTACACTGATAAAGCTCCCTGGGTGCAGAAATACAGGTGCATCTCAATAAATTAGAATGTCGTGGAAAAGTTCATTTATTTCAGTAATTCAACTCAAATTGTGAAACTCGTGTATTAAATAAATTCAATGCACACAGACTGAAGTAGTTTAAGTCTTTGGTTTTTTAATTGTGATGATTTTGGCTCACATTTAACAAAAACCCACCAATTCACTATCTCAACAAATTAGAATATGGTGACATGCCAATCAGCTAATCAACTCAAAACACCTGCAAAGGTTTCCTGAGCCTTCAAAATGGTCTCTCAGTTTGGTTCACTAGGTAAATCACAAACATTCATTGCCAAAGAAGCTGGCTGTTCACAGAGTGCTGTATCCAAGCATTTTAACAGAAAGTTGAGTGGAAGGAAAAATTGTGGAAGAAAAAGATGCACAACCAACCGAGAGAACCGCAGCCTTATGAGGATTGTCAAGCAAAATCGATTCAAGAATTTGAGTGAACTTCACAAGGAATGGACTGAGGCTGGGGTCAAGGCATCAAGAGCCACCACACACAGACGTGTCAAGGAATTTGGCTACAGTTGTCGTATTCCTCTTGTTAAGCCACTCCTGAACCACAGACAACGTCAGAGGCGTCTTACCTGGGCTAAGGAGAAGAAGAACTGGACTGTTGACCAGTGGTCCAAAGTCCTCTTTTCAGATGAGAGCAAGTTTTGTATTTCATTTGGAAACCAAGGTCCTAGAGTCTGGAGGAAGGGTGGAGAAGCTCATAGCCCAAGTTGCTTGAAGTCCAGTGTTAAGTTGCCACAGTCTGTGATGATTTGGGGTGCAATGTCATCTGCTGGTGTTGGTCCATTGTGTTTTTTGAAAACCAAAGTCACTGCACCCGTTTACCAAGAAATTTTGGAGCACTTCATGCTTCCTTCTGCTGACCAGCTTTTTGAAGATGCTGATTTCATTTTCCAGCAGGATTTGGCACCTGCCCACACTGCCAAAAGCACCAAAAGTTGGTTAAATGACCATGGTGTTGGTGTGCTTGACTGGCCAGCAAACTCACCAGACCTGAACCCCATAGAGAATCTATGGGGTATTGTCAAGAGGAAAATGAGAAACAAGAGACCAAAAAATGCAGATGAGCTGAAGGCCACTGTCAAAGAAACCTGGGCTTCCATACCACCTCAGCAGTGCCACAATCTGATCACCTCCATGCCACGCCGAATTGAGGCAGTAATTAAAGCAAAAGAAGCCCCTACCAAGTATTGAGTACATGTACAGTAAATGAACATACTTTCCAGAAGGCCAACAATTCACTAAAAATGTTTTTTTTTTATTGGTCTTATGAAGTATTCTAATTTGTTGAGATAGTGAATTGGTGGGTTTTTGGTTCTTTTAATTGTGATGATTTTGGCTCACATTTAACAAAGACTTAAACTACTTCAGTCTGTGTGCACTGAATTTATTTAATACACGAGTTTCACAATTTGAATTGAATTACTGAAATAAATGAACTTTTCCACGACATTCTAATTTATTGAGATGCACCTGTATTTGAGATCCCTGAAAAGGAACCGTTTTTCTCAGCCTTGGTCCTGGAGCACTCCTGAATACCTTTAGGTTTTCCTCTTCCTCTAACCCAGGGCTAGGAATATAATGCACCTTGATGGCTGTAAGAAACATGGAAGAGGAAGCAGGACACAGGACTAGTGTACAATACACATCTGGCTAGATGTTTCATTCACACAATTCCATTTACTCAGGTGGTTATTAGAAACGAACTAATTTCAGAGTGTTGAGTTATATGACGGCGTTATTTTATCACAATATGTGCTTATAACATCCGTGTAATGTTCATACTCGCTTCTCAGCTTGTTTATATTAACTAGCTCAGGAACGAGCTAACCGTCACAGCTAGTCATCTCTGTCGCATTCGTGTGCAACATTAAATACATAAACAAAAACATTGTTTACAAGGTCTCCTATTGTAATGATTTGAAGATAATCTAGTGTTAATATATTAACTGGCGCTTTTACTAGAAAGAAATGAAACAGTATTGAAAACGCAAACAGGTAACGATATCGGTTATATTTGTGTTACTGACCTTAAGCCAAGACCCATGTGAGCAATACGGAAGTGACCAGGGGGCGTGGCCGCTACTGGCCAATAGGAATGAGCCGTAGGGCGGCGTAATTGAGAGGCAAACTGAAGACACGCTTATAACGCATGCGCAATACGTGAACTCAAGGCAAACTGCAGAGGACAAAATTCACTCGTTGTAAACCTCATCTATTTTGGATTCATGTATTATCAGTTAATTCCTGGCATCAGTTACCTAAATTGCTTTAGACAGCTGAGATAAAGCGGTTACTCAAGATGACATTTACCATGGTAAGACTACCTTGAATGAAACCCATATATTATGATGACTATTATTATATTTCATCACCATAATCTTTACAATTTTGTTGTTTTTTTTTTTACTAATTATGTCTATCTATCTACAAGCGCTTTATGTTCATACCAACTTTTCATAAAGGACAAGGAGACATTAAGAAAATCCAAAAAACAGCTTTGTGGGAAATTTATATTTACACGGTGACATAAAACCGCCTTTTATACAAATCCAGAAATCTTTAAAACAACTGAAATAAGCTCTTTGACGCCTTCAAAAATGAAAAAGAAAACACAACTGCAACATGTAAATGAATAAATAATCCAAATAATTTACAGTATGTTATAAAAGCACAGTCAATGCTTGTATCTGTTATGGTCTATTTACATCAAAAACATTCATTCCATCACAGACAGAAGGCTCAAACCATCGAATCACTGGCTTCAATAAAACTCCATACAATAAAACGTAGTGTTGAATGTCAAACATCAAACTGCAGGGCAATTACTTTATTATTTAATTTAGGGAGTCTTGAAGTAATAGATTAATATACATTTTCTATGTAAATACAGCCACATTTATTTTTGCTTAGCTTTTTGTTAGTGTTTGAGGATTTCCAAATTAGTTCTAGTCTTTCCCATGATGAAGAAAGGGGAAGAAGGAGGGGAAAAAAAAAAAAAAAAAAAAAACCCTTTCTAGCAGTGTTTTATTATAATTTAGGTTAGATTTGGCAAAGCCAATCAGATTATGAAGCCACAAATTTTGAAGACAGACTGTACATGGATTTTGTGTACTATGTACACACTCTTATGGCTTTTTCAGGAGGATGATCAAAGACAGAACTATAGTATCAATGAAGAAACGTCACGAAGACAAAACAGCTGGAGCAGCAGCCTTGGCTCACACTCAGAGTAGGACGGACAAAAAGGAAGTGAACATAACTATAGGAGGCAATATTTGTTCTGATATGGCAAATTTCTATACATGAGGTTCCTTTGTAAACAAATTTGCTTAAAAAGTGGCCCAGGTGTGGCTCATGAAATGCACGCCACAAAATGATGGGCAGGCACCCACAACCAAACACATACTTGATCCTGATGATCAAGGATCATGGCAGTCTTTATTGCACTTCCAACAAGGTGAATCGCATAAAACACATTCTCTCCTTCTGACTGAAGAACTGGAGTTCTCCCGCAGTGGTGTAAGAAGCTCCTCCTCCTCCTCCTCACGCTGACCTTTCACCTCAGACTCATGGAGGAGGGAGGCTCGTCTCGGAGACAGACAGCTCTTGGGCGAGGTCGTTGAAGCGGGCGATGTAGTCGACGCTGTTCTCGCTCATCATGCAGGCCAGCTGATTATCCACCTGGATAAACAGGAAATATGAGGAGAAATTAGAATAACTCCACTATAACATCTACATGCAGTTCAGTCTGTAAATAGTTTTGGACTATTTACACATCAGTATCACAGATTCTTTTTTAAAAAATTTTTTTTATACATAGTTCTTATATTCCTAAGTATAGCTGGCATAACCCAAGTAATACTTTCCATTTATTATTAAAACATTTTTCATAACCATTCTGAAATCATGCCAGAGGGCATTTATTATTGTCCCAAAGCAACTTTAACAGTCTAAAGTATTAACTCCCTCTCGTTTTTGTTGCTATGACAAGCTGTAAAAGAATGAGTCATGCCAGGAATGCATCAACCTTTAGGCAGTTGTTCATCATAACGTCTATGTAGGCTATATAATAATAATAATCTATTTTAGATTATCATGTTATATTATTATTTATTATTTTCAACCTTTACTATTAGGGCAGTTGTACACAAAAACGGATATGTATTAGTCATCTAATGAATATGCAATGAATATGGCATATGCAAAAACAATTTGTCACAGATCTGTGATAATGACGTATCAGTTCTGAGTTTGTAATTCTTTTATTATTAGAAAAGCAGATAAAGTGCAAATAAAATGCCATCATGAAATAAAAAAAGTGATGAATTCTCTCTACTCATTCAACAGCTTAAACTGTAAAACAACCAGTTACAGACACCTTTATAATGTTGCTACCTCACACTTGAAAACAACAGACAAACTACAGTGCCTTAGTATTCATCCCTCTTCAACTTTTCCACATGCTGTAGTCTTATAGTCTGGAAGTGAAATGGACTTATTTGGAATGTCATGATGCTACACAAAATATCCCATAATACTGAAGTGGGGTGAAAAGAAAATCACCATAGTCTGCACAACTATTCACCAAGAAGAGTTAGTTAGTGTGTAAAGCTCTAATTATTTCTGTTGCAACAATCAGATTGGTAAAGATATTAAAAACAGCAGAGCAACAACTGCCTGCAGGAGACCATTAGTAACGAGGGCATTAGTCAGAGAAGCAACCAAGGGGCCAAAGGTAACTCACAGATCAGATATGATAAGCTGCTCACAGGGCAGCCATAGCCCAGACACTCCACAAAGCTTAGCTTTATGGAAGAGTGGCAAGTCGTACGAAATCCCATTGGACTCTGTGAAAAGGCATGTAGGAGACTCGGCCAACATGTGGGAAAAGGGTCTCTATCTGATGTGACCAAAACTGACTTGGCATGAAGTGCTACATTTGGAGGAAACCTGCTCATCACCCTGAGAAGATCATCCCCACAGTGAAGCACGGTGGTGGTAGTAGGGGTGGGCGGTATGACCAAAAATCTATTTCACGGAATGAGTAATTTTATTTCATGGTAACGATATATATCACGTAAAAAAAAAATTTAAAAAAAAGTCATTCTGCTAAATCAACTGTAAATCAATTGTATGCTTTGACATCATTTAATTTTAAGGTGATAAAACAGGTTACTTGTGCTACCGCTGCTAACGGGAACATTCACATTTTCTGCTCTTTGTCAGATTTTGTAAACCCGAACCACGTCCATACCACCGATGTCCCGCCTCTTTTCATGACTCCTGCTCAGGATTGGTTTGTGGGAGTCCTTCACCAGTGTGCTTATCTTTCTCCATGTTTTTCCTCTCACAACTACTCTTATGTACAGCTTCGTTCTCACGTGCAGGAGCGTTACGCACAAAGGTAACCACGCCCACTTATTTACATTTCGTGGTATACACGGAATAGAAAAATCTGTGACGGTAGACATTATATTCCGCGGTAACGGTACATACCGTCATACCTCCCAGCCCTAGGTGGTAGCATAATTTTAGAGATGTGTTTCATCAGTAGGCACATGGTTGAGGGCAAGACGGATAGAACCAAATACAGGGTAATCCTGTTCCAGCAGGATTACCGTGAAAGACTTCAAACTGGGATGGACGTTCACCTTTCAACTTGACAAGGGTTTGAAGGTTGCAAACTCTTACTAGTTCTCAAACATTTATTAATTCCATCCTATATGTTACTATCCATGCTAGCTAAATATAAGCGACACTATTAACACATCAGTAGAAGACTTTAGGTGAGGCTGTAATCTGAATGGCCACTGAGGCGGCTTCTCACCTCAACGACGTCAGGCAGGCCACGGGACTGAAAAGAATCATGGGAGTTACTGTCAAGCAGGCTGGGGCCAAGTAAGGCTGTACCACTGGAGGGCCCTGCAGGGGGGAGGACAGTCCTCCGGGTTTTATCTGGTGACACCAGACTTGCTATGCAGAGGAAACAGAGGCAGAAATCAGATTATTTCATGAGTTCATGTAATTGTAGAGGTTCAGTTTGCATCACATAACGTCTCTGGTTAAGAAAACTGCAGTGGGGTCTCTTTGCAAGTTTTGAAAAAGCAGTCCTGGTATTGTAGAATTATGCAGAGATGTAAACTCTAAATTTACATATATAATTAAACGGGGAGTTTTGGATTTGCCACAAATAAAATGAGAAACTTTGCCTCATAACACCCAAAAAGGTTAGACTACTGAAAAATTCAGATATGAAGCATCAGAAGTAAACTTTTCTCTGTACAAAAGAATTCAAGAGAACAAGATTAACAAACTCTATAAATGACTGAAGTCTGACTTTCTGTCCCGAGCTGTAGATACTCTGTTGCAGTGGCATTTAATATTTTTGGGGCCAATTTTAATGGCTTCTCTTTCAGTGGTCACAAGTGCCTTTGCTTTAAATTGAATAGAACCTAAATTAGTTTGCTGTTTACATGACACTCACAGAGCAGGCAGCCCAGAGACGAGTCGCTAGAGTCATTGGGGTACCACTGGGGATCATGCATAGGAGATGGCATCCAGCTATGGCCGGGACTGTCTGGGAGGGAGGGGAGAAGCTTAGACCGGTCATTCCCATTGAGCTTAGGAGGAGAAAGAGCTGATCCTTCACCTAAGGAAGAAGGAACGATGGAGAGAGAGAGAGAGAGAGAGAGAGCAAGCAAGAGAGAAAAAGACAAGCAATGTGAGATGTTAAACATTAAAAAAAAAAAAAAAAAATCTGGCTAGAAAATAAGGGTGACACCCTTGTGATACAGCTAAACATAATATATTAAAATTTTGTACAGTACCAAGACACATCATGGTATACACGTTTATATGGAAATGAGATTTACACTATGCAAAAAAAACAAAACAAAAACCTACTCCCTATTGACTTGTTTCAAGTTTTCTTTTTGTAATTTTTGGAACAAAGTTTACAAATCTTCCATTTGTGCCAGACATGGAATTATCCAATGTAAATTAGTAAATTACTAGGTCAGAGCTAATAAAATGTATCCAGACACAGATTCAACTTGCAACTGCTGTAAACAAACTCCTTCCTCGCTTGTACATATATTCTGGTTCTGCTACATGCCAAATGTAGTCCAACTCACCTTTTTCTTCTGAACTCATATCCTTTGTAACTTTATTAGCAAGACCAGGCTTGGAAAATTATGTAAGTGTGGGTTCATTATTTGACAACTTTTATCTCTTACATGTGTAGCGATTGTTCTGGGTTTATCTGTTTAACTGTAATACCAGTGTACTGCCCATTATCGCATAACATGGAAATGAAACACGCCCTCATACAGAACCAGCAGTAAGTTCACCCAAACCCACCATAGTGTGCAGAACTGATGGCAAGCTCAATAATGGAGTCGCTGATGTGAGTGTGAGGTTCTCCAGGAGGAAGGGATTCGTCTGGAGGGCCAGGGAGTGAAATGTCTAACAGGGAAGCAACACTAGGAGGTGCCAGTAGGGAGTCTCCACCCCCTGGAGATGGTGGAGGGACCCCGTTCTGCAAAGAACCCTAATAAAGCAGTGAGAGGGAGGGGGGAAAAACAAGGCTGACTTAGAAAATAAATATCAAGTTTCTCGTTTCTGCATAATTTTCTAATAACCACGTACCCAAAAGTGTCTTATTCCTCGTATACCACAGCAATCTGCCTATACAGTTTTTCTCTCTCACCAGCCTCTTTTTTCTCTTTTAAAATTAATAATAAGTTAAAATAAAGCTTGGAGAAACCATAAGGCCCTCTGGTCTTGAAGACTTCCCATGTCAAAAAACAAAGTTACAGATTTACCTCTGACTAACAAAAGCATTTACACTGGAGGCCCCTTCTAAAAATGCCAAATACACATCTTCACATAGATAACCTCACCATAATAGCAGATACAGATCAAGAGCTTCATTTAATGTTCACATCAAACATCAGAATTGGGGGGGGGGGGGGGAAGTGTGATTTCTGTGACTTTAACCATGGCATGGATGTTGGTGCCAGATGGGCTGGTTTGAATATTTCAGAAACTGCTGATGATCTGGGATTTTCACAGACTCACCAAAGCAGGACAGTTGAAGACTGGAAAAAGACCAGGAGATTTGTTTTCTAATCGACTGTCCAGTTTGGATGAGCCTGTGCCCATGTTAGCCTCAGACTCCTGTTCTTGGCTGACAGGAGTGGAACCCAATGTAGTATTCTGCTGTTGTAGTCCGCCCACCTCTAGGTTTAATGTTTTGTTCATGCTGAAATGCTGTTCTGCTCACCACAGTTGTAAAGAGTAATTATTTGAGTTACTATATCCTTCTTGGCAGCTTGAACCAATCTGGTCATTTTCCTCCGACCTCTCTGATCAACAAGTAAGCACTAGAGACTGTTGTGTGTGAAATTCCCAGGAGATCAGCAGTTTCTGAAATACTCAGATCAGCCCATCTGTCACCAACAACCATGCCACAGTTAAAGGTTAATCACATTTTTTCCCACATTCTGATGTTTGATGTGAACATTAACTGAAGCTCTTGACCTGTATCTGCATGATTTTATACATTGTCCTGTTGCCACATGATTGGCTGATTAGATAACTGCACGAATGTACAGGTGTCCCTAATAAAGTGGACGGGGTGTGTGTAAATTTTAGTAGGAACACCTGTACATTGTGTGTGTGTGTGTGTGTGTGTGTGTGTGTCATACATATCATACCTGCCATACATGTCCCTGTACAAGTTATTACTATAGATATTGTATTAGAACGAGTGCATTAATATATAAACTGTAACGTGAAGCATCACTACCATCAGAGCTGGTGTTATAAAAAAAAATGTAGCAGAATTGAGAATTCAACAGCAATGTGGTATAAGCGAGTATAACATGTGTACCTCTGTCTCTTGCTGCAGCAGCTCAGGTTCGGGCTCGGGCTCAGGTTCTGGCTCTGGCTCAGGTTCAGGCTCGGGGTCAGAAGGTGCTGGTGACATGGCAGCCTCAGCTGGCAAAAGGCTCGACTCTAGAGCCGGGGCCTCCAAAGCAGGGGCCTCCACCTCTCGACACGGGCTTCCTGGGATAATGCCTGCAGACTTTGCTGCCAGGTCAATTGCACCTGAAGCACAAGGAACAAGTTATTCTCTACTGAAAACAAACAAACAAACAAACAAAAAAAAGTGGCAGCAGTTTTGTTTTGTTAGTGATTATTCAAAAAAACAAAACAAAAAAATAAATCAAGAGACAACTTCAAAATCATGTTTGGCAGTAAGCTTACTGGACAGTTGATTAGAAGAAGCAGTATTTATTGCAGTGGAAGTGGCTTTGAGTGCAAGGGGTCTGGATGATGAGAGCCGGCTTTGGATGGGCCGAAAAGAACCTGTGCCTGGAGGAGAAAAATGGACAAAAATAAGAAAAGGAAAAACAGAAAACCAAGGAGATTTTTCTTCTTTATTTCAAGATGTTAAAACTAAAAGTCCGTTAAAGTTAAATATTTGTTAACAGCTGATATGATGAGGTTGTACATTACCAGTAGCTGAAGAACTGGAGAGAATTGAGAAAGAGCACACATGCTGGGAGGCATCTCCTGTTGTTCGAGGCAACAATGTTCTCTACAGGGAAGAAACAGAAGAAACACTTGTATTTTGGCTGCAAATGAATTATTTAAGAATAAGATACAGTTATAATAAAGTCACCCCAATTATGATTATTTTCAGGTTGTAGGCTCTGGTTGCCTTACCTGCACAACAAGTGGCTTCCTCAGTGGACGGCCCCTTCCTATTTTCCGTGCCTTGTGGAGGAAAATATCTGACTGAAAGACAAACATAGTACTTTTAGTAAAGTGAAAATAAATGAATTGCTTAAAACTAGTGTATTATTTTTTTTTCTTTCTCTGATATGCCCTGTCCCTACCTAGATTGTGTGTAGGAAGTGAAAGCTAGTGAATGTTGTACAAGCTGTCTTGAGATCCTGGTACCATTGTTGTGTTATTGAAAATCAAAGGGGGGAAAAAAAAAAAAAAAATACAGTGTATAGAATTTTTTTTTGTATAGGAGTCAGAGCTGTTGGGTCTGTCATTGTGCCCCAACTTCAGGCATGAAAGAAGCGCGACTACATAGTGACTGGCAGGAGCCGCAGCCAATCAAGGAAGAGAAAGAGAGTGCAAAAGTTTAAACAAAGCAAATGGGATTGAAATAGTGAAAGAGTCTGATTATACACTGCAAGAGGAGAAAGGATTCAGAACTGCCATTTGTTTCTTGCTGAATAGGTAAGGCATTCATTTGTTCTATAATTTTGGGCGGATGGGAGTGAATGATTTTTCGCAGATTTATCTTCATTGTGGAAAATAATCGATAACACGTTGTGTGTGCGAGAGAGAATTTATTTCTTCACCGCTATATTGGATGAGAGTAAGGCAACTTTTTCTACGGATAACTACACAAGCTATTCTTCTCAATTATAATGAGCTATTGTGCAGTTCTGATGTCTGAAGGCCATACTATATATTTTCCAAGTCAAAGAGTTTAGGGGAAAAACCGTGCACAGTGAGGTTGAGGACATTTTGTAAAGTGCATGTCTCTGGTGCAGGTGCAGTCAACACCCTCAACATTTTTAAGAAGACCCCTTGCAAGAGACATTTTATAGCTGCAGTCCCTCAGGGTAACATGGTCATCATGCTGTTAACAGCATCAAACCCAACCATATAATATAAGGCATTTGGAGCATGTATTTGTGCATGATTGTGCCCCATCATCTCACTATTCATCTCAAAGAGTGTGATATGGAATCCAAGTGGAGTGAACATGCTTAGTTTAGCTAGGCTACTGACAGATCAGTTTTTAGCTTGTGTTCTAAAGCAGGTGACCACTCACACTGATCGAGTCCAGCTGCTGGCGGAAAGCCAACTCCGCCTCCTTATTGGGAGAAAACATCCTTAAGTGGCGGGAGCTGTTAGGAGGCAGTGTCGTTGGAACAGCAAACACACCCCCATCACCATCGCTGCCAGAAACCAACAGAGAACGTGGTAGATTCCGGCCGCCTGTGGAGACACAACAACCGAAATTAGCGCATACATGAGCCTAACCCTTGTCTAGATTCCAAAATACTGTGACAGGTTTGCCAATTATCCGAGGAGGTTCTACTGAATGGAAGGATATTTTCTGACATTTAAATACCAAGTACGATGAATCATGTTGACTAAACATTCAAAATGCCCCTGATGACTGAAAACCTTCACATTCATGTTTGTTTTGTACCTGTGCCAGCTGTATTAGGCAGTGTTTTGGCGCGTGCTGTGTGTTGCTGCCGCCCACAGTTGGGGCTGCGAGTTCCCACAGCCAGAGTTTTGCCTGGAGGTGTCAGAGACTGTTCCTCCTGACCCGGCTTGATGGGAGATGTCCCTACTGAACACATGTCTGAAGCCTGAGATAGTGACAGCAAGTACAGAAAAGTAAAGAGGAGAAAAATGTATGTCTTGTTTATGATTTGTGATATTCACTAGAGGTCACATGTGTTTTCAAAATTCAAACTGTAACCATCATTTGTATTCTTAAATCTATGGTTACTCACCGGTTTGGGGTTGACTTCTGAGGAGACGAGTCTTAGGAGGCACCGAAGCACTCTGTGAGTGGTGGGCAGGGCTGAAGGGCGGGGCTTGGGCTGCCACTCATACTCTAGCTGCAGCTTTCCAGGCTTGCCCATCATGAGGTAGAGTTCAGCTAGAGTGACGCTTTCTGAGCCCTGTGAACTCCAGCCCTCCTCACGGATTTGCTGCGGCGAGCGACCAGTCGTGGTTGCATCCTCGACACGGCCTGGGGGCTCAGGAGGAGGAGGAGGAGGAGGAGCAGGAGGAGGAGGAGGAGCTCCATCTGCTGTAGCCCCACCTGCTGGAGTAGTCTCTGTGCTGTGGTCTGTCAGGATGTCCTCTCCTGGACTGACAGCGTCTTTACTAGAACACGTCTGGGACTGAGATGCGCCCAAAGAATCAGCAGTACCAGTCCCGCTGCCTTCCTGTCCTGGGAAAGGAAGCAGACTTGTAGAAGTTGGAGTGACAGAAGGAGTGGTAGTGTTATGGGCCGTGTTTAAAGTGCTCTCTGCCCCGGGAGTGCAGTTGCTGCTTTCTGAACTCTCGGGTACTTGTCCATCGGCTCTTTTTACGTCTCCACCTCCAGAGGCTCCCTTGCCTGGTTTTCCAATCCCTCGGACAGGCTGAATCCCTAGGATCTGGGCCGCTGGGAGGTCTCTTACACCTGGGCGACCACGCCCAGTCTCCTGCCAGTGCACAGTGCAGGAGGCTTTGGAGTGAACGACACGTGCTACTCCAGGTAACACGGTAACTGTGCTGCTTTCTGCTGGGTACAGGAACAGATCTTCTGACGCACCAGGCAGGGCTACACCTTCTAGAGCCTCCCGTTCTGCTAGACTCTTAAGCTAGACACGTTGAGGTTAAGGGTAAAAAAATTTGATATAGATGTTGCACATTGTGTTAGATACAATAAACCAGACAAACTGCGAAAACTGGCTCAATTACTTTTAGGAAATTATCTACGAGGACATTTTTCATGACTTAAACCCACGACATGTGAGCTGTTGAGCACAGGACACCTTAGAATGACTCACACCCGCACTGTCCTTAACATCATGGCCAACAATCCAACTCTGAATGATCCCATACTGACCATTCCCTATGCAAATATAATTTTCCCACAAGTTTTATTAAAATGTTAAACTGAACACACTAAACACTAAATAACCAAGTAGAACATGAGTGAAGGCTTATATGAAAACAATACCAAAAAGTATCGGAGACAAGATTATGAAACTCAAGCCCAATCCCAAACTGAATCAGAATTATAGCTTTGCAGTCTTGAGACCTCTAGGTCTCCTTCATAAAATGAAATTCAGATCTCAAAGGGATTCTCCTGGTAAAATCTAGATAGCTTCCCCAAGCTTATATTTTTAATATATAAACACCATGTCAGCTTTGAAAAAACACCTCTAAAATATGTATCTCATATGGCTTAGTAGTCAAAACTTTTTCAGGACCTCAGGCACTTTATCCATTTTCTCATTTTCCAGGTGTTTTCCATAACATGCAAACCCACCTAAGACATGTCAAAATACTGAAATGACAACATATCCAAAAATACATATCACATGTGAAACACATGTAGAAATGATACAATTCGCTGGTCCTGAACGGCCCATTTTTGCTTCAGGAACTCGATAAGGCTGGACACTTTCCTGTGCAACTCCACGACCATCCTAAAAAACAAACATTCCAGACATCATCAACCATTCAATAGGAACAGAGCAAGACATCATGCACAGAAACAGATAACCAAGCAGTGATGTGATTCTGTTCAAACTGCAGAAGCAATAAATCTAACCTACGGCAGATGCATGGTGAGCGGGTCTTTCCTAGGCTAGAAAACTTCATGGACGTTAACTGGTTGAAGTAAAAGCAACTGGACTTGAGGATCTTATTATAAGCCTAAGGATGAAGAATTGATGAACTTATGAAGCTCCTTGGATAATAAGCAAAAAACAGCATGTAACCACTGATATGGTAAATTTTCTGTAAGGAGACATTTATTTTGCACTTTTGGAAGGAGTCTCCAGTGTCAGCGCTCTGTAACAGTCAGAGGTAATACTGCAACTTTATGTTTTCTGACAAGGAAAAGTCTTCAGGGCAGAGGACTTTGGTTGGCTGTGGTTTCTCTGTAGCATAAGTCACACTTTGTCTTACTGACTTAAGGTGAGGGAATGAATTTTTATAGTGGCTATAATGTAAATGATAATTGGAACTGATACAGATAATTGTAACTAAAAATGGGTAAACTGTCCGTCTTTAATGAATAAAAAAATTATAATCCTTGACAAATTGCAGCATTGTAAGAGGAATAAAACACAATGTGGTATTATTGGAAAATAATCAACTTTGGAGCAATAACAGAAACTCTGCTTTGTATCAGGACACATCACACCACCCCACTGTTGATTATTTTCCCACAACAGTACACCCCACCGTGTTTTATTCCTTACTTATACTGCAAGCTTCATAGCGGACTGCCCACATGAGAGAAAAAGCCGCAATGCACAAAAGACTTTTTTTTACACCTGATGTTCACCTCTAATTCCATTTTTTTTGTACACAAGTCCTAAAGAGTGACTACAGTATTCGAGTACAGGCATCTCAAACGTATTTGAATAGCCATGTACACCCCTAATAAAAGATGTACTCTAAGGGCATAATTCAGGAGTGGTTTATGTAACTGTGTGAGGCAGGTGAGACTGACCTGAGGCGAGGATTATGGGCCAGACTCTGAACCCGAGCCCATGAGTGGTTACTACGTGGCTGCAGCTCCACGGCAACCTTCAGTGGCAACCGAACTGGCTTCTGGTCCTCCTCATCACTCACTCCTGAGAAGTAGAGAATAAGCAAGAGTGGAGAAAAAAAAATAAAATACAGAGAACAGATTAGTAAGTCATATTCTCAGTCTGCATCTCCTCCCAGTTTCCAATCAATCACATAACCTGTAACCATAGAAACCCAGAATTCACCCTACTTACACAAGTTCTACAATAATCCACTACCTTCCTCCCATGCGCTACACATACTTTAGCTACAAAGACCTCCATTCCAGAACAGTCTCTCACAAAGTTTCCCAGCTGAATACACAGTTACACACACTGTTCTCATTTCTCTCTTACACATACACACCATCTGGGTCACACAGTTTCTTCAGTGCACGACACATTGGGGCTTTGATCCTCAGGTTCCTGCCTTTAGAACGAACCGTGGTGGCCCTAAAACCACACACACACCTGAGTTAGTCAATTCAAACACAACTAAACTATGCAATCAATTGTATTTTATTCATCTCATACTTGGACACAAATAAATACACTTACCCTTGCATGATGAGCTCATTCAGTTTG
The DNA here is from genome assembly GCA_023630585.1 of Cranoglanis bouderius. Lineage (NCBI taxonomy): Eukaryota > Metazoa > Chordata > Actinopteri > Siluriformes > Cranoglanididae > Cranoglanis > Cranoglanis bouderius. The sequence continues at coordinate 13,441,525 of CM042554.1, forward strand.
GCCACATTCTTGTCATCCATCACTGAAAAGAACAAGAAGTGGAGAGGAAGCAGTTACACATGTCCCATTGACATGCCATCAATAAAGCAACTGAAAAAACCCCCAATCCCCGCCTTATTCTTTTGGCCAACCAATCACTGTAATTTAGCTGGCCCACCTGTGTATCCCATGGACAGTTTTGAGTCAAAGATTAGGATACAATAGCGAGTGGTCAGAGATCTTATTGTTTATCAATTTCCCAATATATATATATTTTTTAAACTTGATGAATAAAAACAAAATTTTGTATTCATTTGCATGATGGGCATCATCAGCTGAACACAGACAGCATAACCAGAAATACCTCTGTTTACAGATGAGTCATTTCATGTACTGTTTAGTTGATTATATGTGATGGGTTTAATTAAATAATAAACCAAATATGAAAATACTTAAAAACAATCTTAGCACCTTAAAGGGGACCTATTATGCAAAATTCACTTTTACATGGTGTTTGAACATAAATGTTTGTCGGCAGTGTGTACACAACCACCCTATAATGGTAAAAAAAAAAAAAAAAAATCCACCCACTCCTTTTAAAAAAAAAAGTTTTTATATTCCCCATAAATCATAAACAGTGTCTCAAAATGAGTCATTTGCGTTTTCTCTCCAAAGTGACGTCACGTTGGAACAGGCCCCGTCCACGACCGGTGACGGACTCTGCCCTATTAGCATAGATCCTCCACTGAGTGAGTTGCACACAGTCCGCCCTGTTCTCCACCCTGGAGCAGCTATAGTGATAAGAAGAATGTCTCAGCTTCGTGAGCTTTGTAAGTGTTCTGTTGTTGGCTGTAAGAATGAACATAGGAGTCTTCGTGTACTCCCGGCATCAGAGCCACTGAAGACGCAATGGAGTAGTTTTATTTTTGAAGGAAATGTGCCCCAAAAAATAGTTTTACACCAGACTGCTTTGTGAACGAGGGTCAATACAAAGCAGGATTTGCTGAAAAGTTTATTCTCAAGAATGGATCGGTACTAACTGTTCGTGAGCCAGCTTCACATCCAGAAGACGTAAGTATCGCACTTTGTATTTTGTGCACGTTTGCACATCGCCTTTCCGAATGTGCTGGATAGCACGCTCCACGGCTAATGCGGCTAAAGTTAACATCGTCTCTGATTGAATTCACAGAGACCAGAGCTAGGTCGTCATTTTTATTTTTAATCCGAAAACGCTTATAATTCATACATATAGGGCTGAACGGCGGTATTTACGGTGTAAGTCATACTGGTTCTCCTGATTTGTTGTTGCCGTAGTATCCAAAGCACAAGCTGTAAAGGCACAGCCCTCTTTTGGAAAGGGGGCGGGGAGCAGCAGCTCATTTGCATTTAAAAGAGAGACACGCGAAAACAGCGTGTTTTTGTTTCCACCCAAAAAGGGGCATTTACAGCATGGTATAATAAATGACCCGTGGGGTATTTTGACCTGAAACTTCACAGACACATTCTGGGGACACCTGAGACTTATATTACATCTTGTAAAAAGTGTCATAATAGGTTTCCTTTAAAGCAGCTAGCACACTAAATGTTAAGTACCTATTTAGTCTGTGACCCTAATGACAAATGTCGAATTGATCACTTACAAATATATTAACGAAGACTAATGTTTAATGTAGTTTTTGTGCAGTAGCTAACGAACAGACAAAACTAAGATTAGCTTCAGCTGTGTACAATTTGTTTGGCCTTCTTTCCTTTAGGCCATCAGTCATTTGCTAAATTACAAAACCTTTTCCTAACATAATACAACAACATTTGGTGAGCCACAAAGCTACAGCTTTATGATTATTATCCTCTTCTAACAAGCAGGGTTTTTTGTGACCTCAACAAAAAGTGAGCAAGTCTTTCATCTATGAGCTGTGGCGTTGTGTCCTTAAAATCTAAAAGACATTTGAGTTTGGGTATCATCTTTACCCACCCATCTACTTTTCATATTGCTACACAGGATTGCAGGGAGCCTGGAGCCTATCCCAGGGAACTTGGGGCACAAGCCAGGGGACACCCTGGATGGGGTGCCAACCCATCTCAGGACACAATCGCACACACATTCAGACATTACAGACAACTTGGAAATGCCAATCGGCCTACAACACGTAGGACTGGGGGAGGAAACCGGAGTACCCGGAGGAAGCCCCCGAAGCACAGGGAGAACTCTGAACACAGGGAGGAGTCGAGGTTCGAACCCCTGACCCTGGAGGTGCAAGGTAAGCATGCTAGTGCAGGACATTTAACCATACACACCTAATGAAAACCTTTTTCTTTCTTTTCTGGTTGTTGAATCTATTTGTCCACTGGGCAACTACAAATGCAAAACTAATAGCCCAAACATGAAATCGGTTTGTTCCGGATGCTGGGCTACTGGCTCTGTCCACCCTAATTAAGAAAAATAAATAAATAAAACGTTCCAGGTAGTACTCACAGCCTCCAACCTTCTTCCTGAGCTCGGCATAACATATGAGCCCATAGAGCTCCTGTGAGGATTTCTTCAGCACGCGGGAATATGCTGAGGAAGAGACCGAGGGGAAAACAGCATGAGCACGATCTTGTTTGTGATTCATCACAGTACACGAGAGGTTCACATTTACACAACACAGTTCAATCAAAACTGCACGTAATAACGCTAATCAAAACTGCACCGTATCCTGCGATTCATTTTCTGTTGCAACGGATCATCTAAATGTAATGACCTCTCCTTTCTTAACATGTGCATGACAAACAAAAACAGTTCCACTGCACTCTATAAAAACCAAATGGATCAAAATGTGCGTGCATGAGCCTTTACCGTTATTGAAATCAATGTGTTTGGAGATCTTGTGCCAGGTCCTGTAGTAGAAGTGGCGAACCTGCTCCTTGTTCTTCACCATACTAGCAGGTTTGCCTTTTTTCTTATACTTCAGAGCAATGTTATTCTGTATGGCCTCAAAGTCCTTCCCATGCTGAGATGGAAAGCAAGATGGAAAGAAAGAGAAATGGGGGGAAAAGGGTTAGGAAAAAAAAAAAAAAAAAGTCACATGATCAACACACTACAAGTGCCAATTATTGTCATTACGAGTAACACATTTATCAAATCACGATTCAGGACATTTTAACAATACACTACATGCCACATTTAGGTTTGCTAATAAAAGGGCAAGCAAAACACATTTAAAAGCTTAGAAAGAGCCATGAGGTCAGTATTTGCAAGAATAAATCATTTAAACACAGAAAAAGATGGGAAATAAAACATTGAGTATAAAAATATGTTTTAACATTCAGGAACTTGTTATTGTGTGCAACACTGGAGCCAGCTAGGGCTGCAACTAACAATTATTTTCATAATCGATTAATCGGCCGATTGTTTATTTATTTTTTGATTAATCGGATGGGGGTAAAAATCCAAAACTTTCTATACCATTTTTTCGTTAATTTAAAATAAAATCCACAAACTCAGTGTTACAAATATAAACTTCAGACTAAAGCTTTACATTAACACAACTATTTGTCCAGTTATACACACACACACACACACACACACACACACACACACACACACATATACACGTACTTTATATATATACACGTACTTTATATATATACACACACACACACACACACACACACACACACACACACATTACACCCCATGGAAACTGTTGGCTTTTTTTGACATATTTGGGCAAGCGAACATTTGATCCTCTTTGAAACAGTGCCTATTAATAAAGGTGATACACTATCAAATGACATAAAATTTACATTTTGTAGTAATTTTCACTATTTAAATTAACAAAAACCAGGGAAAAAGTAAGTACACCCCCTACGTTTATCACACCTTCAAATTCATAAAATTAGGTGTTCAAGATTGGGTGTCAGTGATAGTAGACCCTAAGCAGGTGGAACCCATTTTATTTAGACCCCTCTCATATCTGGTGTTCCCTTTGCTATTGAGGTGTGTGGGGTCATCACAAAAAGATCGCTCCCGTTATAATAATCAACAGAATTTACACTGCAAGTGTGGAAATACAGCATATAATGACTTGAATTAATCTAAAGCTTTTAAGCAACTCACACCAATTTCCCCAACCCCTTGCACACAGTGGAGCATTTTGGATATAAACATAAGTTTGTGTTCGTGCATCGCTGTCGTGATTCCGTGCTACACAAGCTCCACTTTGTAAAGTTTGCAGGTTACGATCTTCTTTGTGGCATTTAATAATAAAAAAAACAAACAAAAAAAAAACATACTGTTCCATTTGAGATGATACCACCCTTCTAAAATTCATACACTAGATGGTATAGTACATAGTGCAAGTGTATAGTATGTCATTTGGGACACAACTTTGGTCTGTACTCTCCGATGTGTGTTTTCGTGACAGAAGTAACACAATGAGTAAACATGCCCCGTGGCATGCACAGACCAACTAATCGATAATGAGATTACGATTTTCAATGATTACGATTGACAACGATTTTCATAATCGACTATTAGAGGGGCAACGGATCAGATCATTTTTCGGATCAGCAAAAAAAAAAAAAATGGGGGGGGGGGGTCAAATATAAGAAAGAAAAGACGTCTAATCATTGATAGAGTTTTCTGTAAGGAGACGTATATTTAACGTTTATGGAAGGAGTCTTCAGTGTCAGAGCTTTGTAACAGTTAGTAAGTTTTCCACCACAAGAAAGTCTTCAGGACAGAGGAGTTTATAATTTCTGGTTTCTCTGTAACATAATAAGATGCTTTTTTTTTGGTCTTTTTAATTTCTAGGAGAGATAACAAGAGACTGGTGAGGAAGTGACTGTTTATAGCTGCTATAATGCAAATAACAAGAACTAACTTGTTTTATGGATGTTCCACAACATTAACTGTAACAATGAAGGGACAAAAACTATGTCCATTTAATTAAAAAAACATTGGGACGCATCACAGCACACCATCATTGATTACTTTCCTATAACAGCACACCCCACTGTGTTTTACACTTTACTTAACTATCCTCAATGGTTTATTATTAGACTGAGGACTAACATAATGCACATCACAAATACATTCCTGTGGATTAAAAGAATTTCATGGATTTTCAGAACTTAAGCAACATCCAGGACAATAACAGATTACCTCATAAAGTCCTTCAAAGAATGAGTTCTTGTCCTCGGTGCTCCAGGACTCCCACTGTCTGCGTGCACGCTTTTGATTCCCTCCTTCATCCTTTTCCACCGGGCCCTGGCTCCTGGGGGCAGCACGAGAGCTCCCTCCAGCTGCAGCACCTCCTCCTGAGCCTGCGTGGCCTGATGCAGACACAGCAGGAACCACATCACTCCCTGGGGCAGAGGAAGGAAAGAAAGAGTGAGAGAGGAGATTGGGACTTGTTGTTCTGTTGTTCATATCACACAAGAAGTAAAGGCCCCAGAATAGTCCGGATCCCAAAATATCTAGGGACGGACTAAAAATAATGAAATATTTCCACTGTCTATAGCTGGAACTTGCTTATTATGTTACTTCCAATGAAGACCACGGGAGTATTATAACTGGAAAATGCTGTTTATATGACACATGCCTCAGGCAGAACAGTTAAAGTACGCACCCAAATACACATAATACAGGTTCCCAAACATGACCTCATTAGATAACACTGAATAATAATAAAAAAAAACTCCACTTATCAGCTTTTTAGTAATGATATTCCACTCCAGGTCAGCATACCACCACCAGTACCAGTGTACACAACCTATACACCTAGTGCAAATAACTCTAAACATTGCTCCCAGCTGGGTGTCCTAAATACAATAAGATGCACCAGTTCACATTTGAAAAAGAAAAACCCCAAAATGAAAGGTAAAGTGCATTTGAAATAATAATAATAATAATAATAATACAATGTCGTTATTTAATGACATTATCATCACGCAGTGTATGAATCGAAGTGTACGTTGGCAGTGTGTCCACGCTCGTCAGGAAGTGAGTGGGGAGTCATTCGGAGGTGTTCCAGACCTGCTGCTCACCACACTGGTCCAAAAACAACATGCCTAGGGAAAAGAAGCCAACAATGCTGCCCCCCAAAACACACACACACACACACACACACACACACACAGACTACACAACAAATGTACCATGCACTCAACCATTCACTTAAAAAAACCATCAAGGATCATGTGTCCATTTTGCTTTCCAATGAAAATGCTTCAAATAAATAAATAAATGTTTTTTTTTTGTAAACACCAAATTAAATCAGTCCAGTGTTGCAACAGAAATAAATTTAAGCATTTTACCACACATATTATGCTTTTTTTTCCTTTTTTCTTTTTTTCTTTTGCAAACGAGTCCAAACGGCAACTCAGATGTCACACCAGTGACCGGGGAAAGACCTTTTTCTCAGGGGAAAGTGTTACCAGGTTTTTCCCAGATTACTTAACAGACTTTACTGAACTTTATCTTTTACCTAGGAGTGTACAAGTAGTGTAGCTTTACTTGAAAAACGAATTAAGGTACACAAAATGAGCCATAAATCATTTTTAAATGGTACACTGTATCCACAATTCCAGGTGAAAGATACATAATAAAGGGACAGAAAGATGCACCATTGAGGGTAGCACCCCAGTCACAAGAAAAGGTACTTTTAGTACGGTTTTGTTTTTTTCTGACAGTATATTGCAGGGAATATTTAGAGGCATAGTCTTTCATCTATATTAGTTGGAATTTTTCCCCCCAAAACACTTGAATTTTCATTCTTCTTCAATGTCCTTTAAAAATTCCAGTTTCCTGGACTTTCTCAGGGGCCATCATGCAAAGAGGATGCTGTTGTCACAATAAACTAGTGTCCCACTAATGTTTTCATCTTTAATCCAGGTGGGCCCTGGCAACACTACAGATTATTATATGGTGCTGATTTTTTTGGTTGTTGTTTTGTTTCTTAATTTTTTTTGCCATCTTTTAGGCGAGTTGATTGTTCCCACCTTTGGTTTTCGTGCCGCCGTGTCCGTTCACCGCGGGCCCGTCTTTGCGGATCCGTTTGCTCGGAGGTCGCACGCTGGAGCGGAGGAAGTGGTGCTGGTCGTGAGCGGCCGGAGGGGAGCCCAGGCCCGCGGGGTTCGGCTGCACTCCGGACGGGTTCGGTGATGAACCGGAGGCGAGCGCGGCGCACGGACTCGGCGCTTCCTCACCGTCTCTCTTTGTGCTCGGCTGCTCGCTTGGTGTCCGCGCCGCGCTCTCCTCTTCCTCGCAGCCTTCGAGCTTTCGGATGGGTTTGTTCGAGCCCTCGACTCCCGAGACGGCCTGCTGGCCCACTGTCATCCTAATAAAATACACAAAACAAAAAAAGTCGAGACGCTTTGTGGACGTTTTGCGTTTAACCAAAATAGAGGAATTAACTTAGAAGAGGCGACGTTCTGCTCAACTCAACATGGCCGCCGCTGTTTGTTTCAAATCCCCCTCTCACCGTCCCGACAATTCGCGTCGAAAATTTGCATTTTACACACTTCCAGTTTGGACCAAACAACACTATTTTGTCTTAATTCGGATCGTTTTTCGCACTAGTTCCATTTAAGTTGAGTTGTGCTTTGTTTAATCCGACATTCAGAAGGTGTACACTTTAGCGCCCTGCACAAACGACAAGCGACAACGAAAAAATCTTTCCCGCATTCGACCTCTATTTAAAGTGATTGTTTTTCGAGAACCGTTACCCATTTTCCAGCTCTTCAGCCGCGGACGAGATCTTCTTTCTCTTCACCATGAGTCCGAAGATTTTGGAGACCAATTTTCGAGCGATTTAAACATATTTTCAAAGCGAGAAAGGAGGTCGTGTGTCTGGACTCGTCCTCTCCTCTGTGCTGCTGCTGCCTCGACTCAAGCTTCAACTCCGCTCGGCTCAACTGTTCGTCTCGTAGTAACAGCAACTCCAACTCAGAAACTCCGAAGTAGAACCATGACAAACACTTATCTACACTATAGATACAGGTTCACCACTGGAAACTGGCAAATGAACCGCTATTGGAGTCGGACGTCCACATTTTATTTTTACGTCTTGTACCACAAAGACGACACAAAATCCTCCTGAGCACCTCCTCACTCCACAAGTCTGGACTTTGTTGCTAACTACGTCATCATAAAGTTTAAGAAACGATGCTTTCTTATTACGAGTCACAGTTTATTAAATGCAACGAAAATTCACACAAATCATGCCTCAAAGATGTTAAACCAGTCTCGGGATTGAGATGGTGCCAGAAATACACAGGAGAGTTCAGATCAACTTTAACACCTATTCAGCAGGGCGGGTGTAGCTTTATTATATAAACACCATGAAAATCCCGATACGGCACATGTATGATTGTTGTACCATTAGAAATCAGAAGTTCTGTCCCAATCCGAAATCATCATCTGTATTTGTAAATGTTACCGCAAAGCATTTGGCAGCACATGTTATATGTTATATTGTGCCAATTGGGGTGGTGCCTTCCTCTCTGTCCAGGCAACTCTAAACCTGGACCATTTGACATACAACACACATGATCAACAGAAATAGTACCATTTTCACTATTTATACATCCTATCTTGTAAATCTCACTCCATAAAGCTTAGTTATTACAGTTAAGATATATTACTGATTGAGAATCGCAGTTAATGAGGCATGTTGTGCTCCATGATATTCATCTATCATGATTTGGACCTAAAGTGCTCTTTAAATGAAAGTCTGGTGAAATCTGACACATTTGGCCCACAAGGATAAGCAACATAATATGATTTCACAAGTCGTATGGCATACTTTTAAGTGTTTGTACAATCAGTATAAAGGATCAGCAGGTTTCCCAAACTCAACTCATCCCTTCATTCAAGTGATCAACACATAGCACAAGATCTGATATAACTTTGCTAACTACTGAATCTTCCTAACAGTTTGACCTAACCAGTCTTATTGGGTTTTTTTTTTCAGCGTCTTCAATTTCCTGTAACCACGCTGGGATAAATTATACTCTTTCCATGGCAATGACATTATATATAAAACAAGTGACACCAAGCTAATGTAGTTCACCTTCAAACACAACGAACAGCAAACTAGCAGGCAACGCGGCTAGCTAACCTTAATCGAGCTGTCACAAGAAGCTAAAAAGTTGTCCACAAATGATGTTAAGTTGCTGGAATCAACAGCAACGACTACAAAGCACTACTTTACACAGCGATATATTACCTCGTGTGGTGTTTATCAGGTTAGTCGAAGTGAACACAATCCGCATTAACATGAAGTGGACAGCTAGCTTAGCTTCCCCAGTGACAGCATCATCAAGTCTTCCTGTTTTTTCCCTCGTGCCACAAGCCACGCCCACTCCCGCTCAAAAACAAATCCCGTGATTGGGCACAGGGTGGTCACGTGCTCAGTACGTGTGACGTCGCAGAGTTTAAACGTGATTGGTCCAATCTAAATCGTGTTACTTTAAATTGTTTTACTTTTAAAAAAAATAAAATCTGGATATGCTTTCCAAAATATGTGCACTGATGAAACCCGATTTAGAGTCTTAATCAGGAGTATTGTTTTGTTGTTATAGCTATTGCTGTTGGACCACTGTGATTGTGCTGCATCCGTATCTATTATTTATATTCCGGAAAATATTATAATATATTTATACTATATTATCTAGGCAGTTATTTATTTATTTATTTTTAAAGAACAATTCAGAGCCAGTGAATAACGTAAGTTAGTATAATTTAGAAATGCCCCAATAAGCTTTGTATCTGACTGGATTTATGAAAAAAAATATGTTAATACACCATTTTATTTGCGATTTTAAAACGTTAATATGATATAAATAAATTTAGTATTTTTTTGCTTTTTTAAATGTTACACACCATCTTTCACTTTTGCAGTACCGTACTGGTTAAGTAGGGAGGAAGAAACCGTTCATCCAATCAGCAAGCAAATCTAGTTTGACGTACAAATCATCTTAGCCAATAGAATACGGCTAAACTGTGATTGATTAGCACAGAGACCAATTAAAAGCCAGCACAGTTCTAGAACTCTATTTTGACTTCTAAACACGTGTCCCGTCCTCCTGGGCGTGGCCAGCAGCCTCCTAACGCTTTTTGTGTGGCTTAACTTGTGAGCGCTGCGCTGCTTTACAGCCGCCGGTTTCCGCATAGCGGATTAGTGAGGAGATTTTGAGCCGTGCTTGCAGAAGGGAATACGCGACAATGACTTCGACAAACACTTTCCAGGGCCTTGAGGACGGTGCAAAACCGAGTTCGAGGTATAATCAGCTCTCACTGTGGTTAATTCTAAGTGCGCTAGCTGAACTAGCTTAGCTCATCGGTGATGGATCCCAAACAGGAACTTGGCTAGTTAAGCTAGCTAACTTTATTTTAGCTTTCTGTCCGCCAAGTAGTGTAATTACTTAGCATGTAAGAAAAGCTAAAAGCTAGCTGAAATGTAAAGCCAGCATTTAAAACGTATAATTAATAATGATTTATTCTTGCATCAAGACGATTTAGTAGTGATTTAGAGATTGTTCTGCTTAAAGGGAAGTGATACAATCCGCTTTCTTTATAATTAGCACCCAACTAAGTTAATTTATTACCACCGAGACAATTATATATAGATAGATAGATATGTGTATATACACAACTTAAATACAAGAAATAGCTAAACGAATATATAAACGGACGCTTTACAGTGGTCAAATCTAAGGTTTTGTAATATATAGGTTACTTGTTTTGTAGCTATGCTGTATATTGATTTTTGTGCGCCACACACACGTGCTGATCAGTGTTCAATACAAATAAGAGCACCGATTGATCTAAAATGGAGGCAAATTGAGCACTGTGTACGATCTCTAAAATAAATCCGCTTGTCAACAAATTGTTTCTGACCTCTGTCATGTGGAACTTTTTTTTTTGTCTCTCACTACTGCCCTTCTTTACCGCCTTTCTCTAAGCTGCAGTGACGCGTCTTGAACGCGAGGAGGCGCGTTTAAATATGCAGTTTTATCACGAAACGTTATTTAAACAAAGTTGTTGAATTCTCGATTCTGATTGGTCAAAAGCTGTTGATTAGTTTTCTATAGCAGCAGCTCTGACAGTTGTGCCTGCTTTAAAGTAAACGCAGGATTATATTAATGCAGTGTTCTAATATGTTTTTTTTAGTAATCCACGTAACCTAAGTCTAATAAACTAATTTAAGAAAGCCGTATAATCGTTGATTTGGTGATGCCTTCTATAAGGAGACATTTAATGTTTGCACGTCTACGCTTGTCAGGGGAGCTATGGGAGAGTGTGCAAGACCGAAGACTTTGTGTTTTCCCGTTACTCAGTAACATGAAAAGCTTGATTTTTTTTTTTGTCTTATAAACTGCAAAAGACAGGCTGTTAAGAGAAGAATTGTTTGTCTCATGGACGTTCCACAACATTAAATGTAACTGTAAATGGATAAAAAGTATGTCGTTCACTGATGAATGAAAAATTGTAATCGCAGTCCAATTGCTCTGGTATAAGAGGAATAAAACTCTTCAGGATGTGCTGTTGTTGGGGGGAAAAATAATTAATTTCAGTGTTGAGCTGCTTCACATCTGGCCACATCACACCATTCTGTGTGAATAGCAGTGCAAATAAATATTCCAGGGCCTGTGTGTATATACAGGCCGATGGACTGGTTTTGTATATCATATTGATTGAATATT